>PISW01004700.1:0-156548 GCA_004023785.1 Mungos mungo
GAGGGGAGGGGAGGGGAGAGGGAAAAGGGAAAAGGGAAAAGAAAAGAGAAAGGAAGGAAGGGAGGGAGGAGAGAGAGAGAGAGAGAGAGAAAGACAGACAGACAGACGAGGTTCTGTGGCAGTTTAAGAGTAACTGGGTTTGATCCACCAAGTCCCAGAGTCTGGCTGCTACCAAAAACCCATTCCTGTGGGGGCGGTGCTATGCCTGACGGCCTGTGAACTGACAGCAAGTCCTGTATACAAAGGTATATGTTACCTACTACCTGTGTTCTCTTTCATGTCTGAACTGCTCAGCGATTGGGCAGAGCTCCGTTAGCATCCAGAAGCCAGCAGTGCAAAGGCAAGAGACGCATTGTCTGTTTACTCAAGAAAGTAGACCATGCCGTGCACATCTCCCTCTGTAGAACTGGGCTGGGTCCTTCCAAGAGAAGGGGTTTCTCTCCTCTCAGATTTTCTATAGCCTTTGCTTCTTAGGGTTGCCAGAGTTAGTGAATAAACATGGAACATCATTATCCTAAACAATTAGGATTTCTCATTTATCTGAAATTCGAATTTAACTGGGCTCCCTGTGTTGTATCGGGTAGCCATCCTCCACGCACTGGTTTCTGTTACTTCCACGCACTGATTTCTGTTACTTACTGTTGTATGTTATGTTTTGCTTTACAAGCCTGCAAAGTCTTGGGAATTACTCTAGTTCCTAACAGCCTTTACTCAGAGCTGAACTTGTGGTTTGACTGAACTAACATGAATTTAATTTGGTTTGACGCAGACTCCTTTAGATCACTATAGACAACAGGTGACATTGTTAAGAGTATTAGAGGACTCAGCTTATGGAATCTAATGATGACTCCAGGTGTCCAATTCCAGAAGTGCTCCTGTAAGCAACGACTGTCCTTTTTTGAGCAGTGGGAGTGGCACCATGGTTTAGGTCAGCGTGGTCCAACAGAAGTGTAATGTGAGCCTCATACATAATTTAAAATTTTCCACTAGCCACATTTAAAGGTAAAAAAAATAAAATTAGGTACCTGGGTGGCCCAGTCAATTAAGCATCCAACTTAGGCTCAGTTCATGATCTCAGGGTTGGTGAGTTCAAGCCCCGCGTCGGGCTCTGTGCTGACTAGCTCAGAACCTGGAACCTGTCTTTGGATTCTGTGTCTCCCTCTCTCTCTGACCCTCCCCTGCTCACGCTCTTTCTCTCTCAAAAATTAATAAAACATTAAAAAAATAAAAAATAAAATAGATGGAATCAATTTTAATTATGTATTTTACATAACTCAGCTTACTCAAAGTATTGTCATTTCAACATGGAGATAATCCAAAGAATCTCTGACAAAATATTTTCTGTGTCTTTAATATTAAGTCTTCCAAATCTGGTGCACAGTGTACATTTATCACATACCTCAATTTGAATGCAAAATTTCATCAGAAATACTTACTTCTAAAGAAAAGATATAAAGTAGCTTCATTCTCTCCTTCATACCTAACGCAGATTGGAATCTTGATGAGGGGGAAGACGTGTTCGAAAACGTGTTTGTGTTTGCTCATGTTTGCAATTGAAAAAGTAGATTCACACACCCAAGTTATTTCAGATATACTTAAAAGTTTCCCAGTAAGTGGATGAAGCATTTTTTTACGTTTAAATTAATTAACATATAAAATAAAAAATTAAATCTCTTATTCCCAACTAGCCACATTTCAAGGACTCAATTGCCACGCACAGGCCCAGAGAGTTTTGGGGACACCTTCTAAAATCCTATTAATGCAACATAAGGTAAATAAACCAGCAACCAATGGTATGTGCCCAGCATCTGGGATCAACACTAAATGCAGTAAATGTACTAAAATTCCCTGCAATTCCTAATCATTCACCTTTGCTGCCACATCTCCTCCGAGTCATCTCCCCTCCCCTCTGTGGCAGCAAAATCAGACGATGTCATTTTCCTTGAAGGCCATCGAATGAACGCACATCATCCGTTGCTTTGGGAGTGATGTTTTAATTAGAGAGCCTGCTTGCAAATCTTTCTGAAGACGTATTCCGTTGTCAGCCATCCACAGCGATCTGAAGCGGTCTGAGAAACACAGATGCCAAAGCCTGCCCGTGCAGCCCAAACAGTTTGTGGCCGATGTCTAAATAGTCTGGTGTGCTAACCACAACTGAGGAATTTATTAGAGCAGTAAAGGACTGTAACAAAAATGTTGTCATTCAGAGGCTCGGGGGAGACCAGTGGCGTATTCCTACGGCCAGACACTGGGGCTCTGGCAAGACTGCTGGCGGAGAGAGTGTCAGGATCCGGGGATCAAAAGGTGACTGAGGGGCATCTAATTGAGGACTGCATCTCTGATTAATGTGGTTTCCTTTCCAACCCTGGAATTTGGTGCAACCCTTTAAACAGCCAGCTCTGGGACCCTGCGGAAGAGGCCCTCCCCCGGGGATTCCTGGAAATTACAAATAATGGGGGTTGGGGCCTTCGTCCAAACGTCTCTGGGACCAGACTCACCATTCTTAATTGTCTTTATTCAGTGCAGGACATCCTGACCAGTAGCCAGGATCTCCCAGTGCAATTAAATTTATATCTAAGACTCTGGAAGATGCTTGCATCATAAAAACAAAAATAAAAAGGAGTACACACATGGAGAGACATACTACAAGGCAAATGCAATAGAAATGTTGGAGTATCACCCCAGATCATTGTATGTGCTACTTGTGTGTCTGGTCATTCTATTTGATGGCTTATGCAAGGGTTTCTCCGCAAGTACTTCCCTGCACTGGATTTGTTTCCCAGAGTCACTATAAATGTTCCCTCTTTATTTTCTAGCTCTTGACATTATGCCTGGATGTGGCAAAAGGGTTGAGAGAAAGAGAAGCTATAAAGTAGCTTCATTCTCTCCTTCAAACCCAAGACAGGTTGGGGTCTTGATGAAGGGGAAACACGTGTTTGATCCTTTAACCCACTTGCATTGAATACTTAGTATGTCGGGACACTGAGGCTCACAAAAAGATGGGGGGGGGTGGTTTATTCCTTAGTAGAACCTCCAGCTTCACCACCTTTCCTGAACTTAGGAGAGTTACTTACCTCTTTGAGGACTCAGTTTCCACAGTTTAAAAATGGTGATAAGAATGGGCGCCTGTGTGGCTCAGTTGGCTAAGCATCCGACTTTGGCTCAGGTCATGATCGTGCAGTTCATGGGTTTGGGCCCTGCATCGGGCTCTGTGCTGACATCTCAGAGCCTGGAGCCTGCTTCAGATTCTGTGTCTCACTCTCTATCTGTCCCTTCCTGATTCATGCTCACTCTCTCTCTCTATTTTTCTCTCTCTCTCAAATGAATAAACATTAAAAAATAAAGGGATAAGAAGAAATGTGTAAAGGAGAAAACATGTATTCAATAAATGGTGTCTATTATAATCATTGTTATTAAAGGTGGTTAATAATAATTAAATCAAAATATCACCCCCTCCCTACCCAGTAGACTTGTCTTGCTATGTTTTGCCAATTTTTCTTGCCAAAACGATGTTTCCATACCTACACCACAGGTCGTAGTAATTTAGATTTGGAAAGAACTGTTCATATGCTCACCCTTTTTAATGTCAAATTGTCTGTATTTCTTGGCTTAGCTCCAAAGCCTTTCTTATGGGAAGAAAGATACCTTCCTGGGTTAGTATGAACCAGGAAAACCTTTCTTGTTGGAAAATTACCATTCTTGTATAAACTCTGTAGAAATCCAACTACAGAAAGCCGACAGTAGATGATTTGGAAGTAGGTGACTTGAAATTAACCTGCTAGGCAGTTGGAGATCACTTCCCATTTCTTGCCAACCTGATTCTCTAGGTCCCTGTGAAAGACAAATATACTTAATTTTCTTAGATGTGTTCTCACTGCATTGGGGCATTGCATCTTACTTTTTTTTTTTTTTTTATAAATTGTCATCTACTGGGGTGGCTGGGTGGCTTAGTCGGATAAGCATCTTGGCTTGGGCCAGGTCATGCTCTCGTGGTTTGTGGGCTCGAGCTCTGCGTCAAGCTCTGTGCTGATGACTCAGAGCCTGGAGCCTGCTTCGGATTCTGTGTCTCCCTCTCTCTCTGCCCCTCTCCCACTCATGCTCTGTTTCTGTCTCAATATTAAATAAACATGAAAAAAATTTTTTTACATAAAAGAAAAAAGAAAACCCTGAGAAATTAAAATAAATAAGCATCTAATGTCCCTTCAGACTAGAAATGCACTGTGTTTAATGTAATACACCAGACTTCACAGAGATGCAGAGTGAAAAGGCTGATTATCGCCCTCAAAACACTCATTCCTCCCTATTACACGTTCACATCCAGCCCCCTTACCGAATTCTCTTATGATCTCCAAACTAGTCTTACATTTTCACCATGTATAATTATGTCATCTGCAAATAATGAAGACTCTGCCTTTTCATTTTCAATATGGACTCTGCCATCCTGGCTTTCCTCTCCTAACACTTTAAAATAGAAAACTCTAAAACCTCCTGTAGCTACTGCTTATTCTGACTTTCATTGGAATTGTTTTATGCATGATGACTTTACATTATGTATAATGCTGGCCTTGGGTCAGTAGTCATTATTAACTTGAACAGCTTTTTATTACTACTTTCCTTTGGCAGTTTTATTAGACATAGGACTTGACAGGAATTATCAACATTATTGGCTCTACACCACCAGCTTTGGGTTTCATTTTTAATGTCCAGTGAGTTTTTCCATAGATCGCTCATTTTGTCTTTATTAATTTGTCTCCAACTTTCTTTAGGTTATTTTTCTTTAAGTTTTTAAAAAAGTTTATTTATTTATTTATTTATTGTGTGAGAGAGACCTCAAACATGGGCGGGGCAGACAGAGAGGGAGAGAGAGAATCCCAAGCAGGCTCCAAACTGTCAGTGCAGAGCCCGACACACAGGGGCTCAATCCAATGACCACAAAATCAGAACCTGAGGCAAAAATCAAGAGTCGGATCCTTAACTGACTGAGCCACCCAATTTTCAGCCAATTGGGTGCCCCAATTTTTTTATAATAGTTTCATTGTGACGTAATTCACACACCATGCAATTCACCCATTTCATGTGTATAATTGTGTTTTTAGTATCGTCGCAGATACGCGCACAGTTGTCATAGTCCAGTTTAGAACATTTCCATCCCATTAAAAAGACGTCCTGCATGCTTTAGCTAAAACTTCCAAACCCCTATGTCCCACCAAAAGTACCATGAACCTCCTTTCTCTGTCTGTAGATTCGCCAACTCTGCACATTTAATATAGATGGAATCATAACATGCCATCTTTTGTGACTGGCTTCTTTCACTTTGCCTGTTTTCAAGGTCGGTTTCTGCTATAGCATGTGTCAGATTCCTTTCATGGCCAAATGATACTCTCTTGTGTGGTGTTTACAACTCACCCAGTTAATATTGTAGAGTTTTTAAAGATCTTACTGGATTTATTCAACATTGACTAGCATCTTATCTAGCAAATAGGAAGGAGCTCTGAAGAACTGAAAACTGGAAGACTTTGTAGGCAGAAGGGGGCAGAACAAGGAAGTTACTGCAAAGAGTGGGTCCCTTCAGGTGAGAACGTTTTTTTTGGGAGACAGCCAGGGTTTATCAGACAGATCACCAGTGCTGACCAGGAAATTCCAGACTGGCTAGGTTAGATTACAGTGCTGAACTGCAGTTAGGTTCGATGTTAAGTCTTGGTTTAGTGATGTGGGCTTAGCACCAGTGACTCCATTTGGGGCCTGTTGTCTCTTTTTTAACAATGGATGTATAACATTTGTTTCTCCATTCATCAGTTAATAAATATTGGATTGTGGTCACATTTTGGACATAATGCTGCTATAAACTTTCACATACAAGTTTTCATGTGGACATACATTGTCAGTTCTCTGGGAGAAATACAAGCAGTGAAATTGCTAGGTCATCTCTGTAACCATTTGAGGGACTGACAGACTGCCTTCCAAAGTGGCTGCACCATTTTCTAATCCCACCAGCAGTGACTAAGGTTCAGATTTCTCCATGACTTCTCCAACACTTATTGTATGCCTTTTTGATCCTAGTTGTCTTAATAGATATGGAATACATCTCGTTGTGGTTTTGATTTGTGTTTCCATGATGACTAATGATGTTGAGCATGTTTTCATGTACTTGTTGACCATTTCTAAGTCTTTTGATTTTTATTTTTTGGAAAAAAAATGTGTATTCAGTTCCTTTGTCCACTTAAAAATTGGAATCTCTTTTTATTATAAACCTGTAAGAATTCTGTGTCTATTCTAGATACAAATTCCTTATCAGATACATAATTGCAAATATTCTCTCTCATTCTGTAGCTTGCCTTTTCATTTTCTTGATAGTGTTTTTTGGTGAACAGATTTGTTCAATGTCTGTGAAATTCAGCATATCCATGTTTTCTTTTGCTTTTCATGCTTTTGATGTTATTTCTAGGAATCCATTACCAAATCCAAGGTCATGAAGATTTACCTCTGTTTTCCTCTAGGAGTTTTATGATTTTAACCCTTACATGTAGGTGTTTGAACCATTTTGAGTTAATTTTTGTATACAGTGTGATGTAAGGGTACAAATCCATTCTTTCATATGTGACTATCCAGTTGTCCCAGAAGCATTTGTTGAGGAGACTCTTCTTTCCCCATGGAATGGTCTTGACATCTTTGGGGAATATCTGTTGGCAATAGATGTATGGGTTTATTTTCGTACACTCAGTTCTATTTTCCATTCTATATGTCTTTCCTTATGCCAGCACCACACTGTTAGATGACCATCGCTCTGTGGTACGTTGGAAGACCAAACATAGGAGCCCTACACATTGTTGGTTTTTTTTTTCAAGCTTGTTTTGCCTATTTGGGGGTTCTTGCATTTCATATGAATTTTAGAGTTCATTTTTCTTTTGCTTTTTTTCTTACTGTGTCATGCCAGTCCGTATAACTTCAATTTATAAATAATGGAATCTTTATAAGACTATTAATTTTTTTCCAAAAAATGTTAGCTGTAAACCATAGGTAAAAATATAACATTTTCTTTTTATTAAAAAAATTAATTTCAGAAAGAGAGAGAGTATGAGCAGGAAAGAGGGGGAGAGAGAGAGAGAGAGTCTTATGCAGGTTCCACAGTCAGCACAGAGCCCAATGCAGGGCTGATCCCAACAATCCTGGAATCATGACCTAAGATGAAATCAGGAGTCAAATGCTCAACTGACTAAGCCACCCAGAGGCCCCACAGTGGTTTCTTTTTATCAACTTATATATTGTTGACCTTACTTTTTCTCTAATACAAGACTTCTTTAGAATTACATTCCTTAACGTCCATGTTCTCTCTTTTGTCAATGGTGTCAACTTTTTATGTTTACTTCAGGTTTTCTTGTATTATGAATTTTGACTTATAAAACTCTACACTTTGGAATGTGTTAAAAGTTTGTTTGAAACCAAGCACATGATCAAAATGTATGTGTTTATGGGTATAAGAAAACCATGTATTACTCTCCATTTGTATGTAACAAAGTATTATACTATCAAGCTGGGTGATTGGTTTTTCAAACCTATATCTTTTTCTGTCTGTCATCCCATTTTAAAAAGTCATAGGCACATACATATGTAGTCTGGGCATCTTGCATAGTGCAATTTTTTATTTTTTAGGATTCATTCATATTGTGTGCAACTCTAGCTTATACACCTTCATCGTCAATTAATATTCTTTAATGACAATAATCTATATGGTTTAAAAAATTTTTTTAATGTTTTTTTATTTTTGAAAGAGAGAGACAGAGAGAGAGACAGAGCACAGGCCAGGGAGGGGCAGAGAGAGAGAGAGAGAGACACAGAATCCGAAGCAGGCTCCAGGCTCTGAGTCATCAGCACAGAGCCCGACGCAGGGCTCGAACTCACGAGCTATGAGATCATGACCTGAGTCAAAGTTTGATACTTAACCAACTGAGCCACCCAGGTGCCTCTAATCTGGATTATTTTTAACCATTTGCCTATTGATGGATATTTGGGTTATGCCCATTTTGTTGTACTGATAAGACATTCTTCTTCACGTCTCCTGAAGCATAAGAAACTCTGCCATGTACATAACCATGAGTGGAAATATTAAGTTAAAGTATTGGTGTCAGTAAATGTAGACTTTCTTCTTCTGAGTCTTTGACATTTTTTTCAAAATTAACTTACGGCCTAGTATATGGTCCATTTCTGAAAATAAACCATAGAAGCTTACAAAGAATGTTCATTTTCTGGTTGTTGGATGCTAAGATATAGGTCCATTAGTTCAAACATGTTATTTGTGTTGTTCAAATGTGAAATATTGTTACTGATTTTTCAATCTATTTGATTTATCAATAATTGAGGGAAATATCTGGCTATTCATTATTTTTCTTACTCTGAAACCTTCTATGGGCTTATGTTTTATTTGTGGCTCTTCTAAATAGCATAGAGTTGATTTTTTTTAAATTAACCTCTCAGTCTCTGTGTTTTAAATGAGTTTAGTCTGCTTATGGTTTTTGTGACTGTTGATGTGTTTGAACTAGTTCCTATCATCTTTTTAATTTCTATCTGTCCCACATTTTTACTCACTTTCTCTACTTTAATTTTTATTGTGAAATAGATACAAATATTGCACAAAACGAAATAAAATATGTAGCTCAATGAGTTAAACTCAAAGTAAACACTTGTAGAACTGCAACAAAAATCAAGGAAAAGGAGAAACAAAAGAATATTCCAGAAACCTCAGTCATGCCTCCTATCAACCATTGGTTCCTTCCTCCTCCATGAAGTCACCACTATTCTTACTTCTAATGTGTTGATTAGTTTTAGTTTGAACTAATTGACATGAATTCCTTTTCAGATGACTGACTCCAAGTTCAAAGGCAGCAATGGTACATGGTGTCCTTCTCATGCCTCAATTCCCTCTGACTTCTTCTTATGGCTTTATACTTTTTAATATTTTCAAGAGTTTCACTATACTGTAGCTGCAATTGAATTTTTAAAAATTTCGATCCTTGTCATGCATAGATGGCTTTTTAAACATCTGACTTTTCAATTTTGGAAAATCTTACCCACTGTCTCTTTAAATAGTTTCTGCCTCCTTCCCTATCTTTCCTCTCCTCAGATGTCAACAACACTGTAAATATATATTTTTTTATTTTAGTCTATTCCCTATAGTATGTTCTGTATTTTTCTCTTTTTCTTCTGTTTTCATGTTACATTCTGGCTATTTTTTTTTTTCAAGAAACAGACTCTTTAAAATTTTTTTAATGTTTATTTTTGACAGAGAGAGAGACATTATTTTGACAGAGGGAGAGACAGAGCATGAATGGGGGAGAGGGAGGGGAGAGAAAGAAGGAGACTCAAAATCTGAAGCAGGGTCCAGGCTCTGAGCTGTCAGCACAGAGCCCGACATGGGGCTCGAACTCACAGACTCTGAGATCATGACTTTAACTGACTGAGCCATCCAGGTGCCCCCTGGCTATTTTTTTTCTAACTTCCTATTCACTGATTTCAGATGAATCTAATTTATCATTAAACTCATCTACAAACTCTTAATTTTGACTTCTGTATTTTTCATTTCAACAATTTCCATTAATTTTTGTATTGTTTTTTTGTTCTCTGATGAAAGTCCCAATTTCATCTTTTATTTCCTTGGTCATTTTAAAGATGACTGTATAAAAATCTGTATGTGATAACTTCATTATCTGGATCCTGATATATCTGTCTTTATTGTTTATTTGTTGTTGTTTTGGTTTTCCAAACTTCCCCTACCCATGGTCTCCATTGAACCAAGAACGGACTCCATTTTTGTCTTTCTCCTTCCATGGGGATGCCAAAAGTAATGCTAAAGCCCTCAGATCCTCTCCCACCATTTCTGAATGGTTAGAAAACTTCTAAATGAAAAAGTAGTCACTTTTCAATTCTTCTTATCCCAGTTTTTTGCCCTAGAATTATTTCCTACTTCTTAACTCTGAAAACTTTAGGCAGATTTTCTTTATTTTGTTCATATTTTCTGGTTGTTCTCAGTATAAAGACTGATGTGAATTTTAAAGTCCACCATTACTTTGCCTTTTTGTGTGCTATTTTTTTCTGACTTTCTGATTTTCTTAAAAAATTGATTGAAGGTTTTTTTCTTTAGATTTATCATTCAATTTGTAGTCTGCTGTTTTATAATTTTACATATTTTTAATTTTTTTCGCATGACCCTTGAAATTGTATTACACACACTGAGCTTAGCAAAGTCTAAAATTAAAAAATATCACAATCCTCTCCCGAAAACACAAGGAATAAAATTTGATCATCTCTTCCCAACATGCACTCTAGCTTTTGTTTTATAGTTCTCTTCTTTTAAGTCCTTAAACATATTGTTGTAACTATTACTATTTTTCTAAACATAAGTCCTTGGATTATGTATTTTCGGTTTTATCTGCTTATTCTTTCTTTGTGCATTTTAGAATGTGTTTTGCCATTATTCTCCTTCTCTTATAGTTGATCCTTTATCACTTCTTCAAGTGAATATCCTTTTGTTGTAAATTCTGCTTTTCCCTATAAATATTTTTATAGCCACATGCATTCTTGAAGGTAAGTTTTTCTCAGCAACCGACTCTAGGTTCATAGTTATTGGTTTCCTCATCACTTAAATTTGCTATCCCGGGGCGCGTGGGTGGCTCAGTCGGTTAGGCCTCCGACTTCGGCTTAGGTCAGATCTCACGTTCGTGGGTTCGAGCCCCGCGTCAGGCTCTGTGCTGACAGCTCAGAGCCTGGAGCCTGCTTCCGGTTCTGTGTCTCCTTCTCTCTCTGACCCTCCCCCCTCATACTCTATCTCTCTGTATCAAAAATAAATAAAACATTTAAAAAAATTGCTGTCCCATTGTCTTCTGGCTCCCATTGTTGCTGTGAAGAGGTGATTGTCAGTCTTACTGCCACGCCCTTTGGCACAGGCGATCTTTCCTTCTGGCTTTTAACTGTCTTTTGTTGTTACTGTTGTTGTTTTTGTCTCAGACGTTCTTTCCTCTTAATCACCCGTTAGTGGGAAACATTTTGTGTTTGCTAGATTTCTGGCTTTTTATTTTTTTATAATTTCTAAAAGAAATTCACAGCTGTTATCTCTTCAAACCATGTCTGACCTTGATTTTCTATTCCCTTCCTTCGGGTACCAGTAAGATGTATGCTAGTGTTTCTTATCCTTTCATTCATATTCCTGAACATCTATTACGTATTTTCCATCTATTTCTCTGTGTTGCTGTCTATGTAGTTTCTTTGGAAATAGTTTTCACTTCACACTTCCCTTTTTCAGTAATTTCTTATCTGCTATGTAATCCAACTTTGATTTTTTTTTATTTTGACTTTTTTTTCATCTCTAAAAATTCCTTTTTTGGAAGGGGTTGCCTGGCTGGCTCAGTCAGTGGAACATGCGATGCTTGATCTCAGGGTCATGAGTTTGAGCCCCATGTTGGGCATAGAGCTTACTTTAAAAAAACTTAAAAAAAATTTTTTTTAATTCCATTTTTGGGGGCGCCTGGGTGGCCCAGTCAGTTGAGCATCTGACTCTTGATTTTGACTCAGGTCATGATCCCAGGTTGTGGGATCGAGCCCTATGTTGCATACTGAGCATGAAGACTGCTTACGATTCCTTCTCTTTCTCTGCCTTTCTCCCCCACTCATGCTCTCGCTCTCTCTCTCTCTCTCTCTCTCTCTCAAATAAAAAAAATTAAAAGCCCTCTTTTTCCTCAACATCTTCCAAGTTTATTTTTATTTGTGGTTTATAATTGTGGGCTGCTTAAAAACATATGGCACTGTTCCCAGTGGTCTCTTTTCGCACCCTTTCCCTTTTTACAATAGCATCTTTCATTTTTTAAATATTTAAGGTATTTATTTTTTATGCTTTCTATTTGACAGTTTCATTTTTTGTAGTATTTGGGAATCTTAATCTATTACTTCTGCTGAATATCATTCATCATATTTGGACTTGTAGTGTTTTGATGATCATGGTCTTGATTATGAGTTTATTGCTTAAGTTTGATTTCTGGAAGGTTTTGGGCCTCATTTGGGGTAGCTCTTACCCAGAGAGTTTACTTCCCCTTCTTCTGGTAGCGAGCTTTAGACAATCCTGGTCAGCGTTAGCTCCTCGAAGAGTCTCTGTCCAGGGGTGTGTGTGCCTTGCTGACGGGTAAGGACTGAGGACACCAGGGGCAATGCTACTATGAGCAACGGCTTTCAAGCAACCACGTTCTTCCAGATAGTCAGTGCTTTGGCCCCAGCTTTCTAGCATTTGGGAGCCAATTTAGTTGTTTTTCTTTTTTATAGCTCCCTTTCCTCTTGTTGACATAACCAATACCTCAAAACTTATTTCCATTTCTGTTACTGTTTTTTGTGACGTGCTTATGTGCGTGTGTAAGAGGAGGGAATGTCCCTCAGTGCATCTAACCAAGTTAGTCATAATGTCCAAAGTTGACATTTGTCACATTATTAATCATTACTCTTACTATACCTGATCTATTTTTTTCTTTCCATAATTTTTATTACGTGCATATTAGGTATGTCACATTTGTTCCCTAAGCTTATCTTCTCCAGTGTGTGGTTTTTGTTGTGTGGGTTTTTTTGTTTTGTTTTGGTGTTCTTTGCAAGATATTTCTTTATTTGAGCTTCCAGGCCATTAATACAACTTCTCAGGAATAATTATTCATTTGTCACATGCATTTTAAATTAACTATTGTTGGGGCATCTAGGTGGCTCAATTGGTTGAGCCTCCGACTTTGGCTCAGGTCATGAGTTCGAGCCGTATGTTGGATTCTGTGCTGGCAGCTCAGAGCCTAGAGCCTGCTTCAGATTCTGTCTCCCTCTCTCTCTGCCTCTCCCCTACTTATTCTCTCTCTCTCCCTCTCTCTATTCCTCTCTCTCTCTCTCTCTCTCTTAAATAAACATTAAAAATTTTAAGAAAAAATGAACAACTATTGTTTTTAGATGCAGATGTATTTCGTACTCTCTTTTCATCTTGAACATCTCACTCTTTTACTCTGTTACTGCTTGGCCTCGGACCATTGTGCCTTGAGCAGTGGGTGTGGGGGGAGTTTTCTCCTTGACCGCAGACGCCTGCTGTTGGGTTAGTATCTGCTGTTGCAGGTTGAAAGTAAAGGCTCGTGCCCCCTTGCTGGGGGAGCTGCGGTAATCTGAGCAGACTTCGAACCATATGCTTCCATCTTTTGACCCCACCTCAAGATTTAGCTGATGGGACCAGGGTGCATATGAACCCAGAGGAGGACAATCCAAAGAGTAACCACCAGCCTGTGATGTGTACTGTCTTGTTACTTAAGAAAAAAAAATCTAGACAGTAGATTATCTCAGGAAATTAAACAAAAATCATTAAAAGACTGCCAATTGTCAGATGAGGCTGAAGTCAGGAAGTTACAAGGTACGGCAGACGCTGTAGGGAGAGTAACAAACTAAAGCAGTGAGCGAAATACACTTTGAGTCCACAGAAATGCTACCACTTATGATTCCAGGTAGATCCCAGTAATACTCCTCCTTTTATTTTTTTTTATTTTCTTTAATGTTTATTTCTGAGAGAGGGAGAGACAGAGCCCAAGCAGGGAAGGGGCAAAGAGGGAGGGAGATGCAGAATCTGAAGCAGGCTCCAGGCTCTGTGCTGTCAGCACAGAGCCCAACACGGGGCTTGAACCCACAAACTGTGAGATCTGCACCACCCAGGTGTCTCAGTAATCCCCTTTTTAGTCAATCCTGTGGGGTCTTTACCTTACAAAGTTATTTTCTCCTGCTACTGAGTAGCTGGCACGAGATCATTACCGTAACATTCAGTGTATTAGTCAGCCTGGCGTAGATCTCTGATAGCCACATTTCAAATGGGTAGGATTACTAGATAAACACTAGTTGTGGTCTGGAATTCTAAAACTGGGAAAAGGGGAGATTTCTGATTGTTTCTGATCACCATACACCCCATCCCTCAAACTCATGCCAAGTCCCTGCTGCTCTGAAAGAAATATATAAATGCTCCTTGTGATGGACAGACTGTGAGGGAGCTACCTGATCCCTGTGCCTTGGTGTCCATGCCCGAGGACAAGCCTCTCCCCTTGAGGGCAGGCACGACTTGTGACTTGCTTCTGACCAGCGCAACGGGAATATTGAGGTGTCATTGTCACAATCGGGTTGTATTATGTGGTCAAAGTGATCCATCAGGTCTGTGATTCCACTGCGCTAGACAAGGCTTCTTCTTCACGGGTTGAAAATGCAGCCTCTCCTTGAAGACTTTAATGAAGTAGGCAGTGAGTTGGAGATGCCCGATTGACAAGCAATTGTGGCTGGGCTGTAGGAAACTGCATTCAGCTTCTAAGATCTCAGAGCAGCCTCCAGCCAAAAGCCACCAAAAGAGCTGTGGCTGTCACGCAGCCACAGGACATGACATGGGCCAACATCAGGAAGGAGCTTGAAAGCAGATTCTTCCCTAGTGGAGCCTAGTTGAGAACACAGTCAGACCAACACCTTGATCTCAACCTTGTGACCCTGAACGAAGTACCCAGGGCCCTGATTCCTGCCCCACAAAACCCACGAAATAACTTTGTGCTGTTTTAAGCGACTGAGTTGTTGGTTATTTGTTACGCAGTGATAGAAAACACCTGCGCTGGTAAAGGAGCTTGCTACAAAGTGCAACACCGAGACCTCAAGCTCTGTCCCCACCACCTCCCTTTCCACGCAATATGGTGCCAGCAGAGCAATGCCCTGTACTGTTCTTCCACTTGGGTTAATACATTATTTTATGACCCTTCCCTCCTTCAGCGTTTGTGAGATACAAGTGTCTCCCCAGGCAATTTTATCAGGCTAAACTGAAAGTGTTTATTCACCAAGGTAAACTGGCTGTGGAATTTGTTGAATTATACTTGAGTAGAACTTCTACGAGTTTCCATGTGTGTTTACACACATTATCTCAGCAGATACTCATAATTCTGTGAGATGTGTAAGCAAGCGTTTCTTCCATTGAGAGTGAGAGCTTAAATGGCTTGTCCAAGTACCTTCATCTGGTCAGGCCGCTGTGACCAAACACCGCAGACCGAGTGGCTTATAACCAACAGAAGTTTCTCAAAGTTCTGGGGGCTGGAAGGCTGAGATCGGGGTGCCTGGGGAAGGGCCCACTTCCAGGTTGCAGGCTTCTCGCTTGATCCACCCTTGGCAGAAAGGGCTAGGGGGCGCTTCTGAGCCTCTGTTAGGAGAACACGAATCCTACCCATGAGGGCGTCACCCTCATGGCACAATCACCTCCCAAAGGCCCCATCTCCCGGGACCATCACCCATGGCATGAGGATTTCAACATATGAATTTGCTGGGGGCGAGGGTGTGGAGGGAGCAATGGCACCAAGTTTCCCAGCTGAGTAGAAGAGCCAGAAGCGAATGTAAGTCTTCTAAAACCAAGGCCAGTTTCTTCCCTCTACGTGAAAACCACCTCTTGTAGAGAAGATACTCACTGAATCCCAACAATAATCTTTAATCATGGCAGTATATTCCTGGGGTGTTTTGTTTTTTGCTTTCAAAAATGGAATAAAATTAGAAGCTTGAGATCAATACTCCCTCAAAAATCATGGAGGTCATCTGGTACACCGTTAGGCTTATGAACGGCATCAGATGCACCGTATCTGATGGAAACTTCGTCATCATTAAAGCACGCTAACAGGAACGCTCCTGCATGTTTCCTTGTGTTTGGTTCATACTGACCAAGGCATTTTAAGAAGGACGTCACTTGTGTTCAGCTGTTGGAAGTCAAGCTGGCTAGCTCGAAAGTCCTCTGTAGGTTCAGCACAGAGTGATGAAGTTAAGAAAATGCTTCCTTTGACATTCTGAAAAAAAATTCCATGTCATCTAAAGCCTCAGAAGCTTGGTATAAAAATGAACATGGCCAGTAAAAATGCTTTATTACTTGCAAAGTGTATTATCAGATGAAAAAAAAAAAGGGTAAGAAAGAGAAAGAAGAAGCTCACTTCCAACCAGTCCAAGGTTTTCAAGATGGGTGAAACTTTTCCTTTTACAGTAAATTCTAGCTTATGTGAGAAGATAAACATGTGATTTTGAACCCAGAGGACATCTTACGCTAGATTTTTGTAATTGAATTTTATTTTTTGTAATGTTTATTTTTGAGAGAGAGAGAGGCAAACAGACAGACAAACACAAGGTGTGAGTAAGGGAAGGACAGAGAAAGAGTGAGGCACAGAATTTGAAGCATGCTCCAGGCTCTGAGCACAGAGCTAGACATGGGGCTTGAACTCAAGAACCACGAGATCATGACCTGCACTGAAGATGGAAGCTTAACCAACTGAGCCACTCAGATGCCCCTGTAGTTGTATTTTGTGACTACACATGCACTCTGTGTTTGATCAGAAATGCAATGATCTTGACCCATCGTCTAGTGCAATATTTGTGGTGATAATTAAACATGTACACAAAACACATGGATACACAACAATTTCTTCATGTTGACACAGTCCTTCTTATTGTTAGAGCTTTCCAGATCTTCCTGCTGTCTCTTCCATCTTTAAATCGTCCTCAACACTTCCACGAATCACCTTCCTAAAATAATAAATTGAATAATGTTACCATCTCCTGCTTGAAAGTTTCCAACATGTATTCACTCCATCTAGGGGAAAGTAGGCATGCAAGCCTGTGCACAACCAACTTTCTCCTTTCTGTACCTCATCTGCTACTGCTTCACCTCCCACATCTTACGTTTCAAGTTCAAATTTCCCATGGGCGGTTATATACCCAGGAAAACATGATAACTCATTAGTATGAAATTTTTCTATAAAATCTACTTCACCAAAGAGCACACCCTTATTTTGTGGGAAATGGGATGCATCAAATACAAAATCAAATTAAGAAACTTGTTAAGGCAAAATTTGGTATACAAGAATAGAAGAAAAAGTCAGGGGTTATAAATATTGAATTAGGTTGTTGAAAGCAAAATAAATACTTTGAATATTTTTATTTATTTTTGAGAGAGGTGGGGGGAGACACAGATTCCGAAGCAGGCTCCAGGCTCCGAGCTGTCAGCACAGAGCCGGACGCAGGGCTAACACTCATGAACTGTGAGATCATGACCTGAGCCAAAGTTGGACGTTTAACCAACTGAGCCACCCAGGTGCCCCCAAAATAAATACTTCGGATTATTGTCTCTCAGTCTGAGCCTTCATATACAAAGTTATTTTCTTGCTAACAATAATGTGGGAGAAGTCAATGAGGGATGTGCACATTTCTTTGTGAGCAAATGTGTCTAAATATTTAAAATCATGATTGAGGGATGCCTGGGTGGCTTGGTTGGTTGAGTGTCTGGACCCTTGATTTTGATTCAAGTCATGATCTCAGGGTCATGGCATTGAGCCCCGCATCAGGTTCCATGATCAGCATTCTCTCTCCCCTGCTTCTCTGCTCCTCTCCCCCCACTCACTCCCTCTAAAAATAAAAATTAAAAAATTCTTTTAAATTTAAAATTGTAATTGAGTGGGAGCAAATCCTGCTGCACTTTAAAGTTGCCAGAAGAGGGGCACATGGCGGGGCTCAGTCAGTGAAGCAACCGACTCTTGATTTCATCTCAGATCATGTTTTCATGGTTCATGAGTTTGAGACCACGTTGGGCTCTGTACTGATAGTTCTGAGCCTCTTGAGGTTCTCTTTCTCCCTCCCATTCTCTCTTTCTGCCTCTTTCTCTTTCTCTCTCTCTCAAATAAATAAATAAACTTTAAAAAGTAACAAAGCTTCCAGAGCGTGATGGGACAGGTTGAGAAATGTACAATGAAGGAAAAGCCCCCAGCACAGCACCACTGTGCCTTGATTTCTGCGTCACTCAGGCTGTCCCAGTTTCAGACTCTGAGAAGTGAAGTATAATCTCTTGCTGAATTTCTTTTTCAGGCAATTTTTGTATTCATTTGAGAAAATAAATGTATAGCTATTTCCATCTACTTATAGAAATGTATATGGTAAAAACATATAAATACATGGTCAAAGATTCTCTAAAGCAAGGAACCATCAATTGAAAAAGCCATGGGTAAGAAGAGGTAAGGATTAAAAATGAAATCAGAAAATTCAAAAAGCAAAAGTAGCCGGACACAAAAAGCCATATATCCTATGTATGGTTCTATGTACCAGAAATTTCTAGAGTTGGCAGATCCATGGGAATGGAAAGTAGATTAGTGCTTGGCAGTGGCTAAGGGGAGGCGGAGTAGAACACATCTGCTACAGGGACAATGTTTTCTCTGGATGTTGAAAACGTTCCGGAACCCATGGTGGTGGTGATATGGACACACTAAAAACCACTTATTAGACACTTTAAAATGGTGAATTTAATGGTACGTGAAGTATATCTCAATAATAATAATAAAGACAGGGAAGTATTCATAGTCTACGATGAGGAGAGAAACTGCCACATCATTGTGAAGAACTGCCCCGGAAATGATGGAGGTTACCAAGAGGAGAGAGGATACAGGCAGTATCAAAAAATATAAAAATAAAAAATGTACAAAAATCAAGAAGGCGCCAGTGGAGAGAGAGCCGAGAACAGATGCGTTTTTTTTAAAAAATAATTTTCTTAGCTGGGGTACCTGGGTGACTCGGTTGGTTAAATGTCTGACATTGGCTCAGGTGATGATCTTACGGTCCATTGGCTCGAGCCCCGTGTTGGGCTCTGTGCTGACAGCTCAGAGCCTGGAGCCTGCTTCGGATTCTGTCTTGTTCTCTGCCCCTCCCCACTCACTCTCTGTCTCTCTCTCTCGCTCTCTCTGTCTCAAAAATAAAAATAAGCATAAAAAATTGTAAAATAATTTCCAGAGGGACTTAACACTCGATGAAAGATGGTGTAAACTTATGGACTCATATGAGGGTAGCAACACACAGCTAGAGGAAAAAAATAAAAAATGTGGGACTCGTGGCAATTCCTCTTCACAAGCCCCCTCTGGGTTCGGCCAGTGAGGTGGTGGAGGTTTACAGTAGTGTACAGGGGGTGACCCCAGTCTGAACTTCAACTTTCCCACTTACTTCCTACGGGTGTTTGAGACAGTTAATGTCTCTGGTTTTCAATTTCCTCTTGTGTAAAATGGGACAGTGATGGTACCTACCTCATAGAGTTGTTGTGGAGATTACATGGGGGGCAGAAAGCTCTAGCCATCTGGAAATCAATCTGAGCTGAGTGCCTGGGGTATTATGAACATTTAATCCGTTGCAGTAGTGATATGGAAGGATGCTGATGGTGATGATGGTGATGATGGTGATGATGATGATGATGATGGTGATGGTGATGGGTAGTGGTAGTGGGGGTGGTGGTCATGGTTGCTACTGCTTTTCTATATTATAAATCTCACTGTTACCAGGTCTGTTCCAGCCAAATCAGTCAACTCACCAAATCAGTGTCTCAAATACGTCTCACTTATTTTTTATTGCTTGATTCTTACTTCCTTGGTTCGACTTGTTTCTTCTTCCTGAAAGGTGACCTTGAAATTCTACTTCTTTTCCAAGATTCCTCTCCACTGTCGACATTGACCTCATCACCCTATTCTTACCCATCACACCTGTCCCTGAACTCCTGCTTTCATACTTCCAGTCCTCAACCATATCAGTTTTGGCTCATGTATACATGGATGTTGGGGTCACATTTGCTGAGGATAATAGAGAAAAGAAGAGAAGTCAGGGAAGAGAGAGGGGAGGTGAAGCAGGTGGCAAAGTTGAATTGCACTTGTAGTCATGAAGGAGAGGAAGTGGGTAGATATAGAAAGCTAAATAGGACCTCTGAAACTACACAAAACAGCTGCACAACCATACGTGTCTGTTACTTATGTTAGCATCAGTAATTTTAGAATCAGGACACCTGGGTGGCTCAGTCAGTTAAGTGTCTAACTCTTGATCTTGGCTCAGGTCATGATCTCACGGTTCATGGGATCGAGCCCCAACTCAGGCTTCGTGCTCACGGTGAGGAGCCTGCTTGGGATTCTCTCTCTCCCTCTCTCTCTCTCTCTCTCTTTCTGCCCCTCTGTTGCTTGTACTCTCTCTCTCTCTATCAAGATAAATAAATAAACTTTAAATATAATAATGATTCTGGAATTTAATCATTTGGGCATTCACTCCTTTATTCACAAGGTTATAAATAGTTTGACGTGCCCTAAAACTATCTGGATAAAAAGATCCTAACCTAACATCTAAGACCATGTAGCCTGGATGCAGAGCTGGAGATGGAACATGGCAAGAGAAGGAACATTTTGAGACATACTTCCTCAGCTCTGGCACACTGACCTGCTTATATAAAGATTACCTAACATTTCTGCTATGGTACAAAAGTGGGGATTCAGAATGTGAGGGGGTCATTAATGAATCATAAAATCACAAAGATACTGGGGTTCCTGGCTGGCTCAGTCCGTAGAACACACAACTCTTTATCTCAGGGTTGTGAATTTGAGCCCCACTTTGGGGGTAGAGACTACTTAAAAATAAAATCTTTAAGGGGTGCCTGGGTGGCTCAGTCAGTTAAGCGTCTGACTTTGGCTCAGGTTATGATCTCACAGTTTGCGAGTTTGAGCCCCATGTCGGTCTCTGTGCTGGCAGCTCAGAGCCTAGAGCCTGCTTCAGATTTTGTGTCTCCCTCTCTCTCTTTCTCTGCCCCTCCTTTGCTCATTCTCTCTCTCTCTCTCTCTCTCTCTCTCTCTCTCTCTCTCTCTCTCTCTCTCTCTCTCTCTTGCTCTCACTCTCACTTTCTCTCTCTCTCTCAAAAACAAATAAATGTTACAATAAATTTAAAAAAATAATAAAATCTTTTTAGAAATTCACAAAGATACTGAACATTTAGATAGAGGTTTAGAAATAAACAATAGGGGCACCTGGGTGGCTCAGTCGGTTTAGCATCCGACTTTGGCTCAGATCATGATCTCACACTTGATGGGTTTAAGCCCCATATCGGGCTCTGTGCTGACAGCTCAGAGCCTGGAGCTTGTCTTCAGATTCTATATCTCCCTCTCTCTCTGACCCTCCACTTTTCTCTCTATTTCTCAAAAATAAATAAAAAAAAAAGAAAGAAAGAAAGAAACAATAAAATTCCTCTTAGTATGTCTGTTACTAGAAACTGTTTTTTGAGAGACAGAGACAGACAAAGCATGAATAGGGGAGGGGCAGAGACACACACACACACACACACACACACACACACACAGAATGTGAAGCAGGCTCCAGGCTCTGAGCTGTCAGCACAGAACCCAATGTGGGGCTTGAATCCATGAACCACAAAATCATGACCTGAGCTAAAGTCAGACACTTAACCAACTAAGCTGCTCAGGCATCCCTAATAATTCATAAGTTCTTATTAAAATTTTGTCGATGGGTGTTTTTTTTAATATGAAACAAAGGATGAGTTCAAGTTCAGTTCAATTTACAATTCTCATTATCACTAACTTGATAATATATTTTGAAAATTATCAATTTCTTCAAACTTTTCAAAACATATGGTTACAAAATTGTAAATGGCATTCTATTTATTACTTTAATGTGTCTTTTATCTAAACAGAGTGGTGGCAATAGAAGTTAAAAGAAGTAAAAACCTCAAAAAAGTTCGGGAATGTAGTAGGTGTCTCTGGGGTCCCTGTTCATTTTGCCTTGATCCTCACCTGATCATGTTTGCAGTGGTTATTTCTGTGTGAGGTCACATTCGTCTCATGTTTCATTGTGAACAAAGAACTTGAATAGAGAACTCTAAGTAGGCACGGGGTTTAGCCATGTGGCTCTGGAGGTGAGAGGCACTCTGAGCAGAGGTGAGAGCTAGAACAAGATTGTAATACAGAAGAGTGCCAATGTCTCTGAGAAACAGCGCACGTGCTGGTGTGGCTGGGAAGGGGTGAGGGATGGAGAGGGCAGGAGAGTGCAGGAGAAGGCAGAATCAGAGAGGCAAAGGGGTGCCAGAATATGTGGTGTCTTGAAAGCCATTGTTCAGGCTTTGGCTTTGACTCTGAGTGAAATGGGAAGTCATTTCTGGGATTTGCACAGAGGAGTGACTTGACCTGAGATTTATTTTTATTTATTCTTTAAATGTTATTTAGTTTGAGAGAGGAGGAGTGGGGAGAAGACAGAGGGAGAGGATGAGGGAGAGAGAGAGAGAAAGAGAGAGAGAGAGAGAGAGAATCTCAAGAAGACCGCACATTCAGCATGGAGCTGGACACAGGGCTTGATCTCACGGCTGGGAGATCATGACCTGAGCTGGTATCGAGTCAGTTGCTCAACTGTGTGAGCCACCAGGGCACCCCTTGAACTTTATTTTTAAAAAATACATACTGGATATTGTTTTTAGAATGGGTTTGAGTGCACAGGAGGGTACAAAACCAAGGTCGAAGATAAAAATCTGTTAGGAGGCTATCTGGGTATTCCAGGCAAGAGTTGATCATATTTCAGACAAGGATGGTAGCCAGGAATATGGTGGGTCAGATTCTGAACATATTTTGAAAGTAGGGTTAGTCTTGGTTTGTGTATGGAGTTTGATAGAAATGGGAAAGTCAAGAGTGACTAGAAGGTTTCTTTAGCTTGAGCAACTAGAAGAATGGAGTGTATAGGAATTCAGTTTTGAACATATCAAATGTGAGATGTTTATCAGACATTCCCGTGGGGGGGAAAACGGGTTGAATGGATAGTTGGATATGCAAGTATAGAGTTTTGGAAAGAGATGTGGCTGTGTTATGATTTTGGTGACCATATAAGATCTCCAAGAAATTGAGTGAGATACAGAAGATAAGGGGACCATGAAGTGAGTCCCGGATGTGCCGGAATAAAAAGGTGAGGCAGAAGAGGCAAACTAGGATAAAAGACTGAGAAGAAACAATTGGTTGGGTGGAGAGGACACTCAGACTGTAATGTCTTAGAAGCCAAGAGAAGTAAATGCATCCCAGAAGGAGGGGATGATCAATCACGGGAAACATTTTTGGTGTGGCAGAAAAGTGGGCACTGACACTTAACCATTTGATTTAGTAACGTGGAGCTCGCTGGTGACTGGTTTGGGGCTGACTGGTGACTGGTTTGCTAAGAGTTTTCTCCGCAGCAACTGGAGCAAAGTCTGGTTAGAGGGAGTTGAGGCAATGAGAGGAGACACGTGGAGACATGGGGAATGCACAACTTGTGAAGAGTTTTCCTGCAAAGAAGAACAAGAAAATTGGGCAATAACCGATGAGTGAAGTAGCATCAAGGGCAGATTTTGGTTTTGTGTTTTTAAGAAATAGTGACATTCCGTATACAGAGAGGAACGAACAGGACGGGGCTAAGAAAGAATGAGAAGCTTGAACTGCTGGCTCCCAGACTGGGTAATAGGGAACGAGATCTAAGTATGAGCGCCTGCATGGAAGCATTGATTTAGACGGGAACGTGGGTCACTCTTGTGTAGAACCAGACAGGAAAGCATGTGAATGTAGACTCTGGTAGGTGAGTAGAAACCGGGATGGGAAGTGGAGCAGACCGTCTTCGGACTGCTTGGATAACCTCGGTGAAGTGAGGCGAAGTCAGCAGCTGCAAGCATAGGAAGAGGGTCAAGGGAGTCAAAGGTACAAGGGAATATGCACCACCGGGAATAATCGTAACAATCCACCATGGATTTTCAGCTGGGTGGGAAGGGAATAGAACATCAAAGGGGTGAGAGGTCCTCCTGAACTGGGGGTCCTGCTGAGGTGGGAAAATGGGGGAGGCCAGGGTATCAGGTGCCCTCAGGTCAAAGTGGGATGCAAGAAGTGACAGTAGGGAGGGCGTATAGATATTGGTGACCCCAAGTCTAGGTTGTGGGCAGCTGTGGTAGATGAGCTCGTACTGATCATTACCTTTCTAAATGCTTTATTATCTCTACTTGGCCTATCTGGTCTCAATGTCATTGTTCCAGTCCTTTTCTTTGGGTTAGTGATAAGGTATTCAAATATTTCAACTTGAGTTACTTCTACTCAACTTGTAAATTCTGCATTTGGGCCATTTGACAATTTATTCCCTGGAATTCCTTATTTTCCCCTTTATTTATTTATTTTTTTTACCATATTATCTTTGACGTATCATTGAATTTATGTTCTTTTTATAGTCTTGTAGTATACATATAATTTGTCGGTTTTTTTCAGATGAGGTATAATTCATGTACAATAGAATGTGTATAATTTCAGCATGCTCTGAAAAACATATACACCTGCGTGGCCCTGTTCCCTATCAAGGTGTAGTGTATTTATCTTATGCAGAAAATCCCTGTGTCCCTTCCCAGGCATTCAGTGCCAGAAGCGACCACTGGTTTGGCGTTTTACTCAGTACAACATCTTCCAGATTCAGATTGTCACACACACCAGTAGTGATATTCCTTGTATGATGCATTCATTCTTGGACTGAGGATGATAAAATGTTTTCAGTCTGGGGCTACTATGAATAAAGTTGTTTGAATAGCTTTGCACAAGGCTTTTTGTGGATTTAGGTTTGCATTTCTCTTGGTAAATACAGTGACTGGGATTTCTGGTTCACAGGATAGAGATACATGTTTTTTAAACTTCCAAACAGAAAATCAGAGGGATTTTCAAGTTTACTGTCCCGCCAGGAACACATGGGAATCCGAGTTAACCCAAATTCTCCCCATGCTGGGTGTAGTCAATTTCATTTTAGCCCTTTAGGAATGGGGGGGTATATACAATCTTGTTGTGGTTTCATCTGGCATTCTCCAAATCCCCAACAGTAACAAGAGAGCCTTTTCTTGCCCTTTTGTCCATTTTTTTCTATCTTCTTTTGTTCAGTATCTGCTCAGATCTTTTGTTCATTTTTATTACGTTATATGTCTTTTATTATTGAGTTGTAAAAGTTTTTATATATTGTGGATACAAGCCCTTAATGAACTATGTGTTGGGAATATGTTCTTCCAATCTGTAGCTCCTCCATTAATTTTCTTAATGGTTTCTTTGATGAGTCGAAGTTTTAAATTTTCGATGAAGTCCGATTTATCATTTTTTAATGGTTTAGTGTGTTCTGTGTTCTCTCTAACAAATCTTTCTATCTCTGGGTCAAAAAGATTCTTCCCCTTATGTTTTCATCTGTAAACTTTATGGTTACACTTCTTACCTTTACATCTGTGATCTATCTCAAATTAATTTGGGATACATTGTGAGATAGGCATTGAGGTTCTTTTCACCCATATAAAATTCCGGTTGTTCCAACATTATTTGCTGATGCAACTTTCCTTTTCCCATTGAACGGCTTTGGCATTTTGGTAAAATGGCAAAACATAATTTAATTGTACATCAAGTGGGTCTCTTCTGTCCCAGTGATCTGTCTGTCCTTTTGCAGTACCGCAGTCCTGACCATAGTCACTTGAGAATCAATCTTCCGAAGTCAGGTAGAGTTAAGTGCTCCAACTCTGGTATATTTTGTTTTGTTTCTTTTTTCATAGTTGTTTTGAGTCACTTGTCCTGTCCATATAAATTTTAGAAATATCTTCTCAATTTCTACCAAAAAACCCAAAGCCTGCTTGGATCTCCAGATCAGGTGTGGAAGACATGCCAGGTCAACAGGATTGAGTCTTCTGATGCATGAACACAGCAGAACTTTCTGGTCATCCAGGTGATCCTCAACGTCTGTTGTGTGTTGTAGTTTTCCAGGTAGAGATCTAATACATCTTTTGTTCAGTTTATCTCTAGGTATTTCACATTTTGAAATATTTTATAAATCACGCTTTAATACAGGTTTTGTTTTGGAGAGTTTTAGATTTATAGAAAAGTTGCAAGACAGTACGGAGAGTTCCCAGATACCCTTCCCCCAGCTTTCCTTGCTGTTAACGACTTATATTGCCATGGTGCATTTATCATAACCAAGAAACCAGCCCTGGTACCTTGATGTGAACTGCACTCCGGATTTTATTCAGATTTCACGAGGTTTTCCACAAACGTCCTTTTCATGCTCCAGAGTACCACACTGCCTGTAGTCATGGGCCTCCTCAGACTCCGCTCATCTCTGATAATTTCTCCATTTTTTCTTGTGTTTTATGACTTTGATAGTTTTAAGGAGCATTGGTCAGATCTTTTGCAGAATTTTCCTCGACTTGAGTTTGTGGGGGTTTTTTCCCTCACCGTTGGACTGGGGTTGCAGACTTTGAGGAAGGATGCCCTAGAGGTCAAGTGCCCTCCATATCTTATCATATCAGAGGTGTACGCTATCAACACGACTTAACCCTGGTCACAACTTGGATCATCTGGCCAAGGTCGTGTTTGCCTGGTTTCTCTACTGATAAGTTACATTACTCACCCCCTTCGCTTCTGCTTCTGCTGCTGTTTGGAAGCATGTCACCTCCTGAAGAGGAATTCATATAGACCATGCATAATTCTCCTTCAGAGAAGGTATTTCTTCTTGTTTTCTTCCTTCTGTTCCTTTCCCTTTCTTTCTTTTCCCTTTCCTTCCTTTCTCTTCCGTTCCCTTCCCTTCCTTCCCTCCCCTCCCCTCCCCTCTCCTCCTCTCCTTATTTAGATCAGCATTAACCCATGGATATTTATTTTACTTGAGGATTATGATCAAATCTTAAAATATTTATTTTCTTGCTCAAATCATTCCAACTTCACTCTTTGAGAGCTTTTTCAGGTTGGCCTCTGTATTCCTATGACATGTTCCCATTTTTTTTTTCCCCTGCCTTATTTTCTGGCTCTGCAGGATACTCCAGAATTAATTCTACCATTTCCCCAAGGAACTCTGGTTTCTCAATGAGAATAATAACCGACCTGGGCACCTGGTGGGCTCATCTATGCTAGGGTGTCGCTGCTTCTAGGCTTTCTCGGTGCACAGAGCCAAGAAATCCATGCATGTATGCTAACTCGTGCACAGACTTTGAGGAAGGATGGCATAGATGATGGATGTGTCTGCAATCATTTCTGTATGTATCCATCTGCATCTGTATGAGGCTGAACTTGAGTTCGTAGCGGTGTCTACAACTCTAATCCCATACGACCCTCTTCATTTTAGCTTCCCCTTCCCCCTTTCTTATAACCCGCTCTCCAACGGTGAGAAGACGGGCCCTATTCATCCACCATCTGGTAATTTATGAGTCCAGCCCAGGATACACGTGACACAGCTTCAGAATCGGTGTAACCACTCCTCTGATGAGAAACAACATCATCAACTAGAGTGTGGTGTGTGTGTGCACTTTCTTTTGTCTGTAGCCTTCAGGTTTTGAGTCAAAGTAGTGTTTTCCAAGGTGACTTGTGTCAGCACCTCCCCCACCCTCCCCCTCCTGATCAGTGAAGTTATGTCCTGCATTTGTAATACAGTTAGATTCTTTTGTCGTGGTCTGTGTTCCATCCTGGGGTTCTCTGGCTTCTGGTTGCTGTGTTTTGTGTTTTATTTTGTTATTTTATTTTGTCTTACTTTGTATACATTCAGATTCACTTTTTGTACTGTGAGGTTTAATGGCTTTTGACCAATGCGTGGGGTCATTCACTCCCCCCTCCAGTACCATACATAATGGTTGTACCACCTTAAAAATTCCCCCTAGGGGGCACCTGGGTGGCTCAGTCAGTTAAGCACCCTTTTGGTTTGGGCTCAGGTTGTGACCTCACGGTTCATGAGTTTGAACCCCTCATTGGGCTCCGTGCTGACAGCCCAGAGCCTACTTGGGATTCTCTCTCTTTCTCTCTCTCTGCCTTGTCTTTCTCTGTTTGTCTCTCAAAATGAGTAAATAAACTTAAAAGGTTTTTAATAAAAAAATAGGGGCCCCTGGGTGGCTTAGTTGGTTGAGTGTCCGACTTCAGCTCAGGTCATGATCTCATAGTTCATGGGTTCAAGCCCCGAGTTGGGCTCTATGCTGACAGCTCAGAACTGGAGCCTGCTTTGGATTCTGTGTCTCTCCCTCTCTCTGCCCCTCCCCTGTTCATGCTCTGTCTCTCTCTCTCTCTCAAAAATAAATAAACATTTTAAAAAAAGCCATAACAAAAAAATCTATCTTATATTTATAAAATTTTGTAATTTTCATAGTCCTTATAGTATACTATTCTTATTTGATTTCCACACCATCCTGTGGATTGGGGAGCCATTCCTTCAACAAAGACTCTAAGGTTCAAAGAGTTTAGGTGGCTTCTCCAAAGACACAGAGCTGGTGACGGCTTCTGGTACTTGAACTTGGCCTTTTAATGTTCTGGCCCACGTTGGTTCCATGTCTGCTGGTCTAGAGTGTCTTCAGCCCTCTGTTGCTGTGAATCCTTCTCAGTGGGCCACCAGGTCTTGATCAATGAGTAGAATTCATTTTGAGGATAGTGAAGATGTACTTGATCTACATGGGTCCCGCCGGGTGAACCCCAGTGGAGGGGCCATTGGGGCCGTGTTAAAAGGGAAGAGGAGAAAGACAAGGTGAAGAGCAATGAGTTGACGGCCACAGCACTCAGAGAATGCTTGCCAGGCAGCAGCAATGTTGCAGTCTTGAGGACAATTCCAGAGTTTAAAAATGGCAATATTTAGCTCAACGTGTCCCATGATTGTAGGCCAGCCATGTCATCAGGGGCCTAACAAAAGTAGTTGGGGTTGTTGCAACTCTGGGAAAAACTGGCATTGCCAGTTCTTTTTTTTTTTTAAGTTTATTTATTTATTTTGAGTGAGAGAGAGAGAGAGCAAGCGTGCAGCGCACCCAAGAAGGGGAGGGGCAGAGAGAGAGAGAGGGAGAGAATCCCAAGTAGGCTCTGCTTATGTGAAGTTCAAAATCATGAACCATGAGATCGTGACCTGAGCTGACATTGAGAATTAGACACTTAACAAACTGAGCCACCCAGGCACCCCTGGCATTGCCAGTCTTAAGATTAGAGGGTGTATTACTGTTTCATAGGAAGTTGAAGAAACTTTTCGAGGCAATTTTGGTCTACTTGCTGACTTGATGGCCTATAGTCGACTGAAAATGCAACTCCAGCATCTGCTGGATAGAGAGGAGAGGACCTCTCCATGTAGAGAACACAGCAAAGTAAAGGAGAACCAGGGGGGTGCATGGACGCTGCCCAGGGACTTCATAAGTAGTTCTTTTTGTTAAAGCCACTTATGGATATGGTACATGTGCTGTTTTCTCGTGTTTGAAAGGTTGTCAAAGTCACGGTTAAAACCAAGAAGCTCCTAGAATTTTATGGCATGATAGAAAAAGCAATGGACTGTGGCTCACTCAGTCAGTTAAGTGTCCAACTTCAGCTCAGGTCATGATCTTGCAGTTGTGGGTTTGAGCCCCATGTCGGATTCTGTGCTGACAGCTCAGAGTCTAGAGCCTGCTTCGGATTCTGTGTCTCCCCTTCTCTCTGACCCTCTCCAGCTCATGCTCTGTCTCTTTCTGTTTCTTAATAATAAATAAATGTTAAAACAAATTTTGAAAAAGAAAAAGCAATGGACTAAAAATCAGGAAACCTACATGCAGCATCCGGCTTTGCAGCTAATTGGGAGGTGACCTTGTCATTCCCTTAAGTTGAGATTAATAAAAATAGGCTGGTTTACACTCACTGGGTCACAGGATGATTAATCAAATTAATATAAATTGGGGGAAAGAGAACGCCTATGAAGTACACGTGTGAAATACGGTTGCTGTCTCCAGCCCTCGGACTGATTCGTGGGAGGCCGCTAGTGACAGCAGAGAAAACATCTCTACGCTTGGGTGGGGGGGAGCTGTGCAGATTGTAGGCAAAGTGCTACCACTTGCTCTGTTATCTTTGCTCTCTCTCTCCTACTCCGCGTACTCCTGTTAAAGAATCAGTCAGACCTTTCGGGCAGTGATGTCCATTTTCCTGGAACATTCCATCTGGCTTCTTGCCCACTCCTTGCTCATTGCTGGGGGAACCTGGCCACAGAGCCAGGAATTCACTTCTTTTTCCTCCTGTTCTGGTCATTTCTCGTGGGTTTTGCCCACCCACCCTTCTGCTTCATGGGAACCCCCACCCAGCACCTGGCTGTGCCCCTGGTGTCGCCACTGCCAGCCGGGCCTCCTGCACCCTGCTCTCCTCCTTAGCTGCTGTCTGTCTGTCTGGCTGAGTCCTGCCAACAGGTGGTGCTGGAGAGAGCATAGACTCAGGAGGAGAAAGGAACTTCGGCTGACCTTGTCAGGGTTGCTTTGGATGAGTATTTCCAGAACCTTCCTTTGCCTCTTTCGGGACCATCAGCAGCCACTGTGCCCCTTTCTCAGACGTCTGAGCCCCCTTTTCCTCAGCAACTGACATCTCCTTTCTTCTGTCATGTTGGCTCCAAAGCAAGGGCTGTCTCCCCAAAGGTCTTTTGTTCTTTCAGGATTCCAGCACCTGTCATCCGTTTGTGTGCTGAATCCTGTCCATCTGAAGTTGCTAGTGCTTCTGGTTTCCTGGCTGGATCCTGACCCAGGAAACCAGTTACAAGTCTGCTCTTTTCTCCCAGATCTTCCTCCTTTAGTGGTTGTCGTCACGTTCAGCGCTTTCCAAGACTCTGTACATTAGGGAAAACCTGCTGTGGATTTCATCACATTTTATCAGTGTCCAACACTGAATGCCTACCGCGCAGGCCCATACTTTTCCATAGGGAGGGCATGTCGGGGTAGGGTACAAATAGAAGATGGCTCCATTATATTATATTTATATAGATGTGTTATAAATTTCTAGTCTTTTCCCCTAAAACATGGTGGAGTATAGGAGAATGGATAGACATAGATTAACGCGTGCATACATGTGTACCTACATCGTTAATACGTTCTAGGCTCTATCATTTCTTTTGTCTCCTCAATTATGTATATATGTTATATATGTATAAATTATAATACATTATATATGTATAAATTATATATACACAGACAGAAAAAATCAATAAAGCAAAACCAATTTAAAACTACATTAACAAAAACAAAAGTTTTTTATTTCTAGCTACTGTACCTCTGTTGTGCCTGGGGAATAGGGCTCAAAGTTAGTGCCCTTTTATTTTTTTAATGTTTATTTATTTATTTATTTTTGAGAGAGAGAGAGAGAGAGAGATCACAAGCAGGGGAAGGGCAGAGAGAGAGGGAGACACAGAATCGGAAGCAGGCTCCAGGCTCTGAGCTGTCAGCACAGAGCCCAACACGAGGCTTGAACTCACGAACCGTGAGATCATGACCTGAGCTGAGGTCGGACCTTTAACCAACTGAGCCCCCCAGGCGCCCCAGTTATCACCCTTTTAAACATGAGGTTTACAAAGCAGGCCCAAAGGGACCCGTGACTTGCCTTGCGCACCTGGCCTGCTTGACTCTCGACCACCAGAAACCCCATTTCCCCCACTTCCCTGGTCCCTGAGGCACGTAGCGCCTCTGAAAGAACGAGAGCTGCCCCTGACAGCCTGGAACAGAAAGTTCAGCCTCTGGCTCAGTAACTCAGGACGCTATGAGTCTTGCTTTCTCCTCTTTGACTCCCCGCTCCCCCGAAGAGGAAAGTTATTTTCAACCCTCCATCTGTTTTGTGTTTAACGTGCAGAAAGGTTGCACATCTTCAGGGGCCTTGCTCATGAGCAGTAGATTCTACAACAGTTTATTACACAAGTGGAGGTTTTTATTGCTGGCCTTTGTTGAGTTGCCAACTGGGAGAAAGAACATAACGTGCTTAGCGGTCCCTATCAGGAAAAATGAGAAAGCATTAAATACCAGTCAAATCGTCAAGCCATCGAACAGCGGGTAATCAAATCCAGAAATCCCTGGGACATGGCTGGTGCGAAGGACTTTTCTCATTAATAGTGGTTTTACATCCATCATTGTTTCTCCAGTCACTTATGTCACAGGCAGTATGGAGAGAAGCATTATGTGGGACGTGTGTCAATAGTGGAGTGCGTGTGTCTGACCTTGAAAGGCTCATTTGTTTCAAAGTCTGACCATGGCCAATACATGGCATCAAACTGGAACCTCGGGAAGAGTTTTACATATGTTTATTTTAAGTCTTATCACAGTGCTGGGGACATTAGTGGTGCAGATAGGTGTCCAAACAACCTAAGCCCCTTTTCCTTATCCTAAGCCGTTCACTCTGTCCTCCTACATAGGAATGAGTCAAAATCATGTATTTTAACTACTGGTTTGTCCCGCAGACGGAGGTAGAAAACTTGCACAAAGCCTCCTAGGAAATGTTGTATCAGAGTAATACCAACCATAGCAGGCCGTTGCCAATGGTAATGGGTTGCTCTTGCTTCTTCTGTCCCATGTTCCTCAAAGTTCAGAGCATCATGGAGTCGGATGGATGACAGTTGTTGGAGACCCAGAAATGGACCAGTCACGTGGTGCTCAGCCCAGGCTGCGCAATGGAATCACCTGGGGACCCCTGCCCAAGACTAACTAAGTAATCTCCCAAGGTGGGCTGGGTATCTGTGTACTTTTATAGTTCTCCCGCTGATTCTAATGTATAGCCTGGGCTGAGCTCCCAGTTGCAATCCAGCCAGCTCATTTACTGGGAGAAGGAATTGAAGTGGAACTGTTGGTGGTTCTCTTTTCCAGCAAGGAGTTTTCTCGCCCTAACACAACTTCAGGTCCCAAATTTCATAACCCTTTATTTATAAGAACAACACATTAAGGGGCGCCTGGGTGGCATATTCATTTAGGCATCTGACTCTGATTTTGGCTCAGGTCATGATCTCACGGGTCGTGAATTTGAGCCCCGCATGGGTCTCTGCATTGACAGCATGGAGCCTGCTTGGGATTCTCTCTCCGACCTCTTTCCCTGTACCTCCCCTTCTGTCTCTCTCTCTCTCTCTCTCTCAAAATAAATAAATTTAAATTAAAAAAATAAAAATAGGGGCGCCTAGGTGGCTAAGCATCTGACTTTGGCTCAGGTCACAATCTTGCAGTTCAGGAGTTCGAGCCCCGCGCCAGGCTCTGTGCTGACAGCTCAGAGTCTGGAGCCTGCTTCAGATTTTGTGTCTCTCTCACTCTCTGCCCCTCCACCACTCATGCTCGCCTGCTCTCTCTCTCTCTCTCTCTCAAAAATGAATGTTAAAAATTTTTAAACAATTAATTAAAAAATAAAAATAAATTAAAAAACACAACCCATGCAAACCTCTCCCATTCCCCTCTTTCCTCACACACAGATAGATGGGCTGTAGCTTGTTGGAGCAGCATCAGCTCAGCGTCCTCCATCCCCTCGCCCCCCAGACCCTGAAAGAGACAGTGAGACCCCTGATCAAGTTGGCACTGTCAGGAACATGGGAAAAAGTAGCAGCGAAGGAGCCACTCCTTTCTCTAGATGGTGCATGGAGAAGGGAGTCAGGAAGCCTACTTTATTTATCTTTTTAAATTTTTTTTTTTTTTTGAGAAAAAGCACAAGTAGGGAAGTGCAGAGAAAGAGGGAGAGAGAGAGAATCCCAAGCAGACTCCTTACTGTCACTGCAGAGCCCGACTGGGGGCTCGAATCCACAGACCATGAGATCATGACCTGAGCCAAAATCAAGAATCCGGATGAAATCAAGAGTAGGATGCTTAGGGGCGCCTGGGTGGCTCAGTCGGTTAACGTCTGACTTCGGCCCGGGTCATGATCTCACTGTTCCTGAGTTCCATGGGGCTCTATGCTGACAGCTCAGAGCCTAGACCCTGTTTTAGATTCTGTGTCTCCCTCTCTATCTCTGCCCCTCCCTGCTCGTGCTCGGTCTCTTTCTCTCAAAAATAAATAAAACATTAAAAAAAAAAAAAGCATCAGGCACTTAACCGACTGAGCCACCCAGGCGCCCCAGGAAGCTGCCTTTCAACATGAAGGAGGCCCCTTCCTCCATTCCTCGTCCATGATTAGAATCCATGCCCATATGAACAAAACTTGCCCGGGTTTATGCCTGAGTCCAGCATTAATTGTGAGGGTTCCCTCCCCAAATCATTCCAAAATGTTCCAAATTGGACACCAAATATTCTGATCACCTTTCTGTAGATTAGTTCCCCAGAGCCTCATCCACACTCTCTTTGAAAGATCCGCCCTCAGGCTGAGAAGCCCCCAAACCAGAGGCTGCCTTCTAACTGCACCCTCTTTGCGAGTCTGACAAACACATCTGATAGCTCACGTCCGGGGGACACTGGTCAGTAGCCTTGGACTTCTCAGCCTAATTGCCCCAGCTTTAATGCCACTTAAATCAGAATGTAAGCACTGAAAGAATTTCAGGAATCCGATGATATAAATTGTATTTTTAGAGCCGCGAATGACTTGAGCAAGTGACACAATGCAGTGTCTAAAGATAGAGCTCTTTAGTTTTCCCATGATTTATGGCAGGCGAGTTCACAGCAGGTTAAAATAATTGAATGCGCCGATAGCGTACATATTGGCACGGTCTTATGAGCAGTCATTCATAACACATTTGTCATGAAGCACGACTTCCATGATGGAACCCTGATCCGCAGGCGGTGTTTTAGCCGCCGCAACGCGGTCGAATGAAGTCCTCTGTGGAGGCTGGCTCCAAGGTCACGGTGTCCGACCGGCCCCCAAGCCAGAGCATCGGCGAAAAAGGATCAAGGGAATGACTGGTCCACCAAATAAAACGTGAGTGAATCGTGACAACGTGTGCGCTTTTACTGGAGGCTGAAGAGAAACGTGCTTTCCGGGGAGGGCGGTCACTCAGTGCCTCGGCTTGTAGATTCCACCTGCGCCGACTTCTCTTCTTTTTTCCTTCGTGGTTCACTGTCCACTTTTCTCCCAGCGTGGATTTTCCCTCTGCTCCTGGGCCTGGGCAGGTGCTTTTTCCACTCTGTGTTCGAATGCTGTGATGGGGGTCACGGCCCAGGTGACAGGTAATGCGTGCGTGGGGGGTACACACGGACCCAAGTTCAGCTGAGTCAGAAATGCAGGGTTTCTTATTTTTCTAGAAATCCGCTTAATCTCTGTGTTGAGCCCCGACTTGACGTGGTCGTGGAGGCACGTCCCCTGTCACTTCAGGTTGTCCTCGTTCAAATGCGAGGGAGGCCCTAGGCCATGGGACTGTCTGATTTTCCATCTCCGCTCCTGTCTGCTGCTCCGGGGCTGGCCTCCGCAGGGGACGCCGGGCTTCCGGGCAGGGGGGAAGTACTCAGGGCTCCCTCCCGGGGCACCCCTACCGTCATCTTGGCGTCTGTAGCTCTCCATCTCCCCAAATTTGAATAGTCCCCAAGTTTGAATCTGCTCTGGAGTTTCCCAGGTTTTCATCTGATCTCTCAAATCTTTGGTTTGTGTCTGGAGCTCGGAACTTGGGACTCAAAAGCTAAAAATACGGCTTTTCTATGACCTGCATTTTGCTGGTTTTCCCCTCCCTAAAGCACAGAAGACAGCCGCACTGCCTCATGGGGAAAAACATACAGGCAAACATCTCCCAGTAATTTCCCTCCGCACACGGCAGGCAGTCAGCAAAGGTGACCGCCATCTTTACGCAAGGTAGTTTGGAGAGGGGGTAAGACCACAGACTCGATAGCCAGGCTCCAAAAGTCTAAAATCTGGCTGCATGCTTTCCTGACTCCGTGTCTTTGGACAAGCCACCTAACCGTTCTATGCCTCAGTTTCCCCACATACAACAAGGAGATTATGGCAGCACTTCCCTCCAAGGTCCTGCCTATATAAAGTGCTCGGTGAGTTAATCATGCTGGTAGTATTATAAAGCTCTGTCTCTCAAAGCCATTGGTGGCTGTAAGTGTGTTGGTGCCGCTGGTGCGCACAGTGCGTCCCACGCAGAGAAGGTGAGACCACAGCTGGCATTTCACAGGGAAAGGAGCTGCTGTCCCCAGGTGGGAGGCTGGGCCGAGTCTCCTGGAAAGGCAGGCCTCTGGGTAAGATGGGATAGAAACGGTCCAAAGGGCAGGGTTGAGAAGGAATCAGCTGACGGAGAGGCGGATTCTTGAGATTCTGGAAGACAGGTCCGTGCTTCCAATCCAGAGGATAGGAGAATGAAGGAGGGGAGGGGAAAGGTAGGGAAAGGCTGGCTCGATCGGTGTGAGGGACGTGCCTGATCGACCACTGCCGGCAGCTACTGGGGGACAGAGTACGCACGCCCCAGGCCTCTCCTGAGATGCAAATCTGTGTGGGCTCTTGCTGAAGGAGGTGCCCTTTCTGTGAGAGAGACAAGACGGGGAAACAGAGGAGGAGACAGTGGTTCACCAGTCCCCATGCTACATAAATGTCATTCTCCAGCCCATCAAACTGATGAGGGACTCTGGCATTTACACCTGCTCCCCTTTCTATCCCAGAGCTCTTCTGGCCAGTGTCCCCATCAGCTCACACGAAGCCGGGATAAACCAGTCTGCAGGGACAGCAGAAGGAGTGTCATGTCGGGAGTTGGGAGGCCTAGACTCAAGATCCACCCATATGACCAACTAGCCTGTGGTCCTGGACATACCCTTCACCTCCCTGGGCCGAGGGCCGTCCCTGAAGAGGTGGAAACAGATCAGAGCAGCTTCGTTTGGGAAGAGCAACACAGCGTAGTTAAGAATGTGGGTTTTGGAGCCAGAGAGACATCAATATGAATTGTCTTTGCCATCAACTAGATGTAAATATAGGGCAATTAACTTATTTAATTTCTCTAAGCTCCACTTCCCTCATGTATAAAGATGGAGATAATAATAGCACACTTCTTATGATTGTTTTGAAGATTAGATTCAAGAGTGTGTGTGGAGTGTTTCGGCGCAGTGCTGCCGAAACACTGTAAGTGCTCGATCGATGGTTGCCAATATCACTCTAGTGAGTTTTCGCTGGACCCCAGGGTCCCGTCAGGTCAGGGGAGATGGAGCTCGAGACAGCGGGGCCTGCTTCATTCACAGCATCTTTGCTTTTTATCTGTTTTGTCCAGTTAAAAAAAATAAAAATAAATGTTCCACCCTAAAAAATTAGCAATATTAGAGATCATTGGACTAGACTAAGAGTTGGCCTACGTTTTCTGTAAGGGTTCAGATAGTAAGTATCTTGGGCTCTGTGGACCACATGTGGTCTCAGTCACATGTTCTTTTAAATTAGTTAGGGTTTGGGGCGCCTGGGTGGCTCAGTGGGTTAAGCATCTGACTTCGGCTCAGGTCATGATCTCACATATCGATTTGTGGGTTCGAGCCCCGCATCAGGTTCTGTGCTGACGGCTCAGAGCCTGGAACCTGTCTCAGATTCTGTGTCTCCCTCTCTCTCTGCCCCTCCCTTGTTCACACCCTGTCTCTCTATGTCTCAAAAATAAACAAACATTAAAAAAATTTTTTTTAGATAAATAAATAAATTAGGGTCAGGCTTGGAGCATAAGAGTGTTTGTTAGGATAGGACCACAGCACTGACGCAGGGCCCTCACCCTCGCAGAGCAAATGTCTCCAGGGCTGCACACAGTTATGACTTACTTCTCACACCATGTGAGAGTTGGAACTGAGGGCTGGTCTACACCACAGCACTGGTCTCTTTTGGAGATTAAGAATCTTTCCTGCTAGTGGCGACTCCATCCATCTGGAGACCTCCACTGGATGGAAGGGAGAGAGAGATGGGCCCACAGCCAACAGCTCTCTAAAAATGTAAAATCCAGGGGCGGCTGGGTGGCTCAGTCAGTTAAGCATCCGACTCTTGGATCTCAGCTCAGGGCTTGATCTCAAGGTTGCGAGTTAAAGGCTTGTGTTGGGCTTCAGGCTACACATGAAGCCTACTTAAAAAATTAAAAATTAAAATAAAAAATATAAAAACCTTCCTTTGCTCAGGGTCTATCCGGTGATAGATGTGGGCTGATTTGAGCCTGTAGGCCATCATTTGTTTGCCCACTCCTGCATCAGACCATCTCTTATGTTTCCTTCTGCACATGAACCAGACTTCTCTGTGATCAACCTTGTTTTCCCCATCGAAGTAGACTGGCGACCCGCTCTGTAAGACCTCACACCCTCTGTCATGTGATAATCTTCACATTTATAACAGGCGTCAGATTATGTGGTTTTGTAATGTTACACAGAGTTATTTTATGGACAGTCTTCATAGAGATGGTGTCTCAGATCCCTAGGACTGCCTTTAACAAAGGTACCACAAACTAGGGGGCTTAAGACAACAGAAGCTTATTCTTTCCTGGTTCTGGAGGCCAGAAGTCCAAAATCAGAGTAGTGGAAGCCTTGATCTGGGGGCTCTGAGGGAGAGTCTGGCCCATGCCTTTCTACTGCCTTCAGGTGATGGCCACCAACCCTTGACGTTTCTTGACTTCTAGACATACAGGGCCAATCTCTGCCTCTCTTTTCACATGACATTCTCCCCGTGCATCTGTATATTTCACATGGCCGTCTTCTCACTAGAGGACGCCCCGGCCTAACATCGTCATCTTAACTTGACCAAATCTGCGGAGACCCCATCTCCAAACAGGACCGTGTTCACAGATAATGGGAGTTCGGAGTTCACCGTGTCTTTTGGGAGGACACAGGTCAGCCCATAACAGGTGGTGAGTGGCACGTGGTCACACGGTCGTGTATTCTTAACTAAGAATTGTGAAATGGTAGAAGCGATTACCCCACGGGGTAGCAGAGATGAGTAAGACACACCAGGTGACTAAGAACTTCATTCTTACCCTTCATTGTAAATTGCTGTACTTGAAGAATGCAGAATTTTGCTTTTTAAAGTGTGTGTGTGTTTTTAATACGGACATGGAACAATGAGCTAGAAAATGTTGCACATTCTGTCCCCTCCTTCTATTTTCAACTTCTAAATGCTGCATTCAAAATACCGGAACAGTGTGGCTTGCGGTTACTAACAAAATTAAAAATAAAAGCAGAAAGCCCCAAAGCATTCATGTCACCCTGTGAGGGAAGAGGGGCCTGGTGCCCTGGACAAGAAATGGACTTTCTGGTGAAATCTTCACCCTTTTCTGCAGAGGTCAGGATTTGAAAATCACTACCAGCTGGTTGGAATTTGGTCCTATTTTGAAATCAGTGATTTAGACTGCTAAACCATCGCTGGGGCTAAGATTTATTTTCCCCCACTTGGTCTGTGTTACAGAGATCCAATTTGCAGAGTGGAGGAAAGGGGCAAAATATTTTCTTGGTGACTCCATGCCACCTCTGCCAGTGGAAAACTACCAGTATCCCACAACTGCCCCATGCACATTGGTCCACGCCACACCATCTCTCACTTTCTGAGCAGGTCATGGTGCTCCTCTTCCAAACTTCCATGGGACTCTCTGTCTCGTTCCTCATTAGTGGCACTCTTTATAGTCTGCCATATTTGCAAGTCATGTCTCCCTTGGGGAAGTGCAAGGTCTTTGAAGTCTTCCTCTTGGGAAAGAGAGGGAACAACCCACAAGAAACTCTTAACAACAGAGAACAAACCAAGGGTTGGTGGAGGGAGGGAGGTGAGGGATGGGCTAGCCGGGCAGTGGGCGTTAAGAAGGGCACTTGTGGAATGAGCACTGGGTGTTCTCTGCACGTGATGAGTGGCTGAATTCTGTTCCTGAAACCAGTATTGTTAGTATGTTAACTAACTAAAATTTAAATAAATTAAAAAAAAAGAAAAAAAGAAATCTTGCCCTTGGGACTCAAGGTGGAGAGGAAGAAGCTGGTAGAGAGAGGCAAACTTGAGATGCTAGAGGGGAAAGAAAAGCTTGGAAGTGAATCCTTCAGGATCCAGGAAGGCGAAGGCAAAGGACCAAGCTGGAATAGTCCATGCCCTGTAAGGGAGCACCAGGTTGTGGGGAATTTCATTTAAGCCTCATAGAAACCAGCTAACCCCTTCTGTTTGGAGTACAAAACATTAGACCTAGAATTCAAGAGACTGTACCTAAGGACAATCGTGTCAAAGCCAACAGCCCTAAGTAACTCACTTCACTTCTCTCTGCCTTAGTCTTCTCATCTGTATGATGGGCTCCATAATGGAATTTGTGTCTTGACATTGTTGCTGGGATCAAATATGATAATGGATGAAAATACTCAGCATGTAGCATTGTCCAGTGGTCCCCCAACTTCCCACAGTTACCCCCTGAGAATTTTGAGAGTTCTTGGGGTGGAGCCCGAGAATCTGGAGATTTATCATGCACAGAAATTTATATTTCCAAGGAATTTTAAGAAGCAAGGCTGTGGCAATACTAGTGTAGCTCAATAAAGAGTAGCTACAGTCATTATACTATGTTCATCATCAATGTCATTACCGTAATCACTATCCTGGGGAACTTTTTTATTTTAATAAACAAGTTTATATTTAGTAAGCCTATATAAAAACATGAGTAAATTTCATTTTTAAGAATGGTTTTGAGGGTGCCTGGGTGGCTCAGTCGGTTGAGCGTCCAACTCTTGATTTCGGCTCTGGTCAGGATCACAGGGTCATGGGACTGAGCCCCCCCATCAGGCACTGTGCTGAGCGCAGAACCTGCTTAAGATTCTCTCTCCCTCTCCCTCTGCTCCTCTCTCCTGCTCGTGTGCGTGCTCTCTCTCTCTCTGAAAAATAAAGAAAAGAAAAAGACAAGAATTATTTTGGGTTAGAGAGTACATAAATCATGGATTCTTATCCTGGCTCTACCTGAAAGAACAGTCCAACTTGCAAAATATTTGATATCTTTGCCTCAGTTTCTTCACCCATAAAATAGGCGGTCGCTGGTAAAGGTTGTGGTGATAATTATCTAAGATAATAATTTTAAAGTAGCTGGCACACAGTATGTCCTTAATCTATGACAGATTTTCTTTGCTTTAAGCAATGGCTCAAATACTTTTAAAAACAATTATCTAAACTCTGTTTCCCTCATTAGGTCTTACATAGAGGCCATTACATAAACAGATAAAAACAGAAGTGCTTTGGTTCATGGTTAGATGGGGATCCTCCCGTCTCCCCACCGAACTCCCCAACTGGTCCTTTTGTGACCTCCACAGAGCTCTGGGTAATGTTTAAAAACAAAAATCTAAACCAAACCAAAACAAAAATCTCCGTCTTTAAATAGCACAGAAATTAACTGACCTTTAACATTATAATTTTTCAAATGCATAGCGTATCTTTTGGAGAATAGAAAGGTGTCTCACATCAAGTATGAAAAGTACTTGGCTATCAAAAATGGACTCACGTGACGGAGATTTCTACCTGAGGATAATGTCAGGGGACGCGTTCGGCAAGATTGGCGGATTCCGTCATGTAATTGAATTGAGTTGCCTCGACCGTGGTCTGATGTGGAGCTGGATTCACTGTTTGCCGAGCTGACGGGCTCGGAACCAAATCCAAGCCACTCCCAGCTTGGAGCTCTTGGCCGTTTTTTCAATTTTACACTAATTTAGGTGGGAAATGGCCTTAACTTACAATAAGCCCTTGGATTTCACTCAATAAATTCATTGGCTGTAAATCTAACCCATGATTGCTTTCCGTCACCCCCCTGAGATGAGGAACAAGAAAGAGTCAAGGAGGTGCCAATCCCCACATTCTAGCTGGGGAACCCCGAGAAAGGGAAGAATTACGGGGTCACAGCATTGAAGGGGCAGTGGGGGGAAAACTCCGTGTCCAGTGCTTTCACGTACAGACTGTGCCCCTTTAACTATTCAAGCTGCTGTTTGTCCATTGGTCTTAGACATCCAGGGGCAAAGCCTTTTAATAAACTCCTCTCTGTGTTTGCTGGCTTTGACGGTTTTCAAACTCCTTACCATCAGTAACACGTATTTGAATTGTTTTCTTCTCCGGCTTATACTTCTCTCAGCTTTTCCCAGTTCCTGTGATTAACCCTCAGGGAGGAGAAACCAGATCACACAATTCATCGTCCTTAGTTCAGTGTCTCGCATAGGAGTTTCTTACTAATAATGCATCAGTGAGAAGATTCATGAGCCGACTGTACCCAGTTCATTACAAGGTGTGTTAATTCAAAGTTCTATTATTCTATTCAGAGTTCTGTCTAATCATTTGACTGTTCTACCTCTCTACAGGCTCATTGTTAGATTAATAATAACAATGATAGATTATAATAGATTAAAGATAGTAATGGGTTAATAGTATAATAATTAATTAATAGGTCATAGTAGTAGATTGATAATTGGGGCGCCTGGGTGACTCAGTCAGTTAGGCATCCGACTTCAGCTCAGGTCATGATCTCACAGTTTGTGGGTTCAAACCCCACGCTGGGCTCTATGCTGACAGCTCAGAGCCTGAAGCCTGCTTCGGATTCTGTGTCTCCTTCGTCTCTGCCCCTCCCCTGCTCATGCTGTCTTTCTTGCTCTCAAAAATAAAAAATAAACATTAAAAAATTTTAAATAATAGATTGATAATAGATAATAATCATAGATCATAATAATAACAGATCATTTTAAGGGCTCACAAAGGTGGCACATTGTGTCTGGGTCCTTAAAATAACTAAATGGCAAAGGTGTGTCTTTTTTTTTAATTTTTAGTGTTTATTTTTGAGAGAGAGAGAGAGAGGCAGACTGCAAGCGGCAGAAGTCTTCACCTACCCCTAGCTACCATCTCCTTATCCCCAAAGCATAGTTCCCGGGTCTCAGAACTCATACTGTTAAGTGAAACTTCTATTCTGTAGCACCGAGAAAGACCGAGCTGACAGTTAACCTAGGACAGAGTAACTCTAAAACAAGCACCTCTGATGTCTTCGCGCATGAACACAAGTCAGATTTACTTCTCACGTTGCCGTACAAAGTAGGTTTGGGGGGAGTGACCTAGAATTCTTCTATGTAAGATAGCTCCTCCTGTCTTCTAGGGCTCCTGGAGGAGCAGAGGTTCATGGAGCATGTTTTGGTTGAGAACAGGCAGGTCACTTGGATGTATAGTCAAGAACCCAAACACAGGGCAGTCCTCAGTTATGAGAGTCACGTAGGGGTGTGCCCAGGAAAGAGAGAGAATGGTGAACACAGAATAAAGGGCATTATGTGGGAGAGGGCAAAGAAAACAACTTGGTGAAAATCTGACCCTATAGTTCCAAGTAAGGGTGCCCCATCACTGTCCAGGAATCTGAATTATTCACCCAGGATTCCATTCTAGAAGAGCCACAGAATTTTCTAGAATAGCAACAGAATTGGGAGGCTGTAAATATGAGATGGATAACATGCTGTCTTCGACTAACAGCCGCTGCCCAATTCTCCTCAAAAACCTGTGTGCTCCTGATGTCTATTTCTATCTCCCACTGAAGCACAATCCTGGAAGCAAAAAATGTTGCCCGTGGCGTATTTCCTGTCGCTGAAAATGTGAGTCTGCAAGGTGTGATTGGAGGCCTTGTTATCAGTAGTTTCCCTCCCCCGCAGGGACAGTGTCTTTGATTCAGACAATTCCTCACCATGTGTAGGATGATGGTGATGACTAATGACCCCAAGCTCGGATGCTCACTTCGTGTCCGACCCTGTCCTGAGCACCTTGCAAGCGCTAAGTACTTCCTGCTTAGTTCCTTTAACAGCCTTAGAAGTAGATCTTAATGTCGGGTTCTGCACTTTGCAGCTTTGGAAACCGAAACGCCAAGAGGTTAGAGAACTTGTCCGAGGTCGCACGGCCATAACTGGGGCCAGAATTCCAACAATAACAACAAAAAGAACAAGGCCTTAAACCACCACATTCAACACGTTTTTGTGCCAACAGCTGAACATCCCCAAAGTGTATTTAAGTGGGAAACAGATAAGCATGATTTTGCACTCAATTATTGTTTTTTCTGTCAAAAATAGAATTCATTTAAGTTTATTTAAACAGCAAAGCATAACACCACTGTTACCATGGCATTGTATTTTCAAAGATTTAGAGCAAGATCTACAAACATAAGTTCCCAGATACAAGTAAGCACCTTTTCCACGAATCCTAACAGCAGAACGTCTTAACCCTTTCGTCCTGCACGTTCTGTTTATTTATAAAACACTTTCTCCCTGATGGGACTTTTTGAATCCCTTCTGTTCTTTGTTCCATTGCACGGAAACATAGTGTTGCGTTTCTGAAAATCCCAGGAAAGTCTTTACCTCCTTCATTCCCATATTCTGTCTGTATCCTCTTTAATATGGAATCATACCTGTCAGATTTTCCTTTCGAAAGAAAAAAAGAATAATCAGAGCAGATTTGGAGGCCTCATGTGTTCTCTCTGTTCCGCTCGGAAGAATTTCCTCCAGCTAGCCAGTTATTTATTGTTACTTTCATTTTACCTCTGTATCATTAGAGAGGTAAAGCTTTCGTGTTTTTTATTTGCTGTTTGCGATTGCCCTGGCTAGGACAAAACAGCGTGCTGGGGGGCTCGGTGGTTACGTGTCCGGCTTCGGCTCAGGTCATGATCTCGAGGTTCATTGTTCAAGCCCCGCGTCGGGTTCTGTGCTGACAGCTCAGAGCCTGGGGCCTGCTTCCGATTCTGTGTCTCCCTCTCTCTGCCCCTCCCCTGCTTGCCCTCTGTCTCTCTGTGCTTCTCAAAAATAAATTAAAATTTTTTAAAAATTACAAAAATAAATAAAAAGTAGCAGTGCCTAGAATGGCAGTCGCTTTGCTCCAAGTCTTCCAGGGGAAAAGCAGTAAGTGTTTCACCATTTTTGTAGGGTTTTTGCAAAAACTTTTTAATGTCTATTCACTTTTGAGAGACAGAGAGAGACAAAGTGTGAGCAGGGGAAGAGGTAGAGAGAGAGGGAGACACAGAATCCGAAGCAGGCTCCAGGCGCTGAGCCTAACGTGGGGCTCGAATCCACAAACCATGAGATCGTGGGCTGAGCCGAAGTCAGAAGTTTAGCGGACTGAGCCACCCAGGTGCCCCTGTTGTAGGGGTTTTATTTAGATGCTTTTTATCAGACTGAGGAAATTCCATCTGACTCAGGATTTGTTTGAAGTTTGTATCATGCATGGGCGTTAGGTTTTGTCCAGTGGTTTTCCTGCGTTGGTTGACATGATCACGAGGTGTTTGTTCTCTTTTAGACTGCTGTTTTGATGGAGTAGACTGATTGGTGTTTGAACCCCTAATTAGGCTTGTACTGATTCCCAAGATCAACTCCATGGAGGCTGCAGAACACAAGAAAACATTTAAAACAATGGGATAAATGTTATTGTGGCTTTGATTTGCTGTCAGTCATTCTTTGTGTGAGTCACAAATATTTTAACTCCCTTACAGAGGGATCAGAGGGTTTTGCCTGGGGCAGGAGGGCCTCACTTTCCACAAGGTGGACGGCCCCGGGTGTCGGGGCAGAAAGGCCTTCCTCGTGCCCAGGGGAAGAGACAAGAGCAGAGGCGAGAAAAACTTGATGTTCAAGAGAGAATGGACTTTGCGTGTGGGGCGAAGCCGTTGCCTGCTCTTCCTGGAGACTCCAGATGGTCCCCCTAAATGCTGTCTTCATCCCTCCTTGCTTCCCCCTCTCCATGCCCTCTTCCGAAGGAGTAGATCAGGTCATTTTGCTGCACCCCTCTGCCCACCCTATTCCGCATGAGGCAGCAGAGCCTCGATCACCTGTGGGTGCTGAGCTGGGTTCTGTGTACATTTCTCAGGCTGCCAGTTTTTACGTTTTCACGGTGTCTGCACGAGTCTTGTAAATTTGACCCTTGCCCATGTCAGACAAGGCTTTCAACTATATTATAGGAGGACTGTCTGTCCCCATCCAAGGCATCACACTGAAACGAGCCTTTTCTCCACCTCCGTGGGTCAGCAGCCACACCCGCTGTGTCCGACAGGACACTCCCTAGGGTCCTATTCCTGCCCCTCTGCCCCCTCAGTGCCAAAGAGGGTGCCTCCTTGGTCCACCTGCTGTCAGGATTCTGGCCCCACAGCCTGTATAAGCACCTGGGCTTTCTGGCTAGGCTTGCCACTTCGTCTTAAAATATTTTTCCTTGTTTGTTGGCACCTGGATGTTACTTGATTTTTTTAAATCAGTTCTTCCATGTATTACATGTTGCGAAATATTTTATGCAGCATGTCTTGTGTTTATATTAAAGGAACGGCCCTCAAATCTATTGGGACTGTAAAGTGACCAAAAGTGCCATTGTTCCCCATTTTTTAATGTTTACTTTTATTTTTGAGAGACAGAGCATGAGCAGGGGAGGGGCAGAGAGAGAGGGAGACACAGAATCCGAAGCAGCTCCAGGCTCTGAGCATTCAGCACAGAGCCTGACGTGGGGCTCGAACTCACAAACCGTGAGATCGTGACCTGAGCCAAAGTTCGATGCCTTACCGACTGAGCCCCCCAGGCATCCCTCCCAGGAACAGTTTCAAGATTGCATTTTGGTACTTTGCTTCTGCCATTTCTAGGTGAATCTGGCTCCCTTCACAAGCTTCTCTGAGATGACACTCGGGCTTCATTAACTCTGCACCCCCGCGCCTCCTTCAGCACACTGCCGGTCCTCCTGAATTCACTGAATGAATGACAGCGGGGAGACAGGCGTGAGCTCGTGTATGCTAAGCTCTGAAAGGGAGACGTGTTTGGTTGGGTTTTTGCTCAGCCACAGGAATGAAAGGGTGTTGACGTTTATTTAATATGGGAAAGGGTCAGATCTGCGAACTTCTACAGCTCACATCAGACCACACTGCTAATCAAATGCACTCACTTCGTGTACTCTGAAAAGCCAAACGATAAACCCCCTAAGGACCCCCTCCCCTGAAATGTGCGCTGGCAGCCACGGTCAGCTGCACCCCCTTGGGCTGCTCCCAAAATAACTCTTTTCTCAAAACGTCCCAGTCCCCTGGCGCTTGACAGTCACACAAAAGGGCCGAGCCCCAGGCAGCTGTTCATTTTCCTAGGAGCGAAAGCAACTCTTTTTTAATGAACACAAAGCCCCCTATAGGTTCGGGGATTTTATCCAGCTGCTCTCTGAATCTCCCAAAGCTCATCTTATTGAAATTTCAGCGATACCCCATCCACCGCCTCCCGCCTGGACGCCCACCTCAGCCTGCCGCTCACCAACCCTGATGTCAGACGGACACCAGACAGAGCGGGGCTGCCTCTCTGGCCTCGTATCCCAACAGCGCAGGGATTCCGGACCGGTGCCCGCGTCCCTGTACTGGAAACAGCTCACAACTCTCAAAGGCACAGTCCCTGCCTGATAGGACTTGGGTTCTGGGGTGGTGGCAGCTGCTGAGGCCGCGCAGGGCCCTGCACGCCCTCGATCTGCCTGCTGACCCTGAGGCAGACACTTAACCGCTGCCCCCACTGGAAAGGGAAGCCGAAAGAGCAGGTGGCTGAAAACCCAGGGGACCTCCCGGTGAGAAGGCCCCGAACAGACCTCCCAGGTCATACTCGGCTGTGACCTATGCTCTACCTCTCCCCTCGCGGTGTCCCCGGATGCCACTTTCCCAATAGGGTGCACCCAGTGCCTTCTGGTTTCCACCTGTGCCCATGGATGGCGGGGCTCCTAGGCCCCAGTCCACCTGAGCCCCTGGGCCCGCCCACTCAGCTAAACCAGAGATTGTGACAAAAGTAGAGGAGAACGGCTTCCTCTCTGGCAGGTTTCAATACAAAAGACAGAGGATTCATGTTTGAGGAGGAAGGAAGTCACCCCCAGCCCCTCAGTGGCCCGTGTGTCGAGTGCTCTAGGCACAGTCAAAACCACGCCCGCGGTGTGGCCTTCTCCTCCACCACCTCCAGACCTCTCTGAATACTGAGTTCATCTGACACGCGAGGACCATCATGCCTCCTGAGCATCTTGGAGGGAGGGATGGTTTCCGCCAATACGCCCACTGCCGTGGACCCAGTTAAATCTCCTGGTTCACGGCTGCGCTCCCTGCAGCCACGGGCTGGACGTGAGGTGCGGAGCCGTGTGCCTCTGACTTTTGTAGCCCCAGAGTCCGGTAGTGCCTCCCGTGAATGCCGGAAGCAGTCCCTCAGAATGGAGCCTGCAGTTCGAGTGGGCTCCCCATGGAAAGCCGAGGCCCACGGCTGTCACCCCCACCCCCCGGGTCCTCTACACTCCGCCACAAGCTCCCCAGCAGTTGGAGGGTGGCGCCCACTGCAGGAACCAGCCCCCCCCTCCCCCCAGCAGGAAGTACAGTCAGACCCTGGTTTATAAGCATCATTCGTTCTGGAAACATCCTGGCCCTCCAGAGCTCTTATAGATCAAAGCGAATTTCCCCGAAAGAAATGATGGAAACGCAGACGATTCTTCCCACAGCCCAAACACATTCATATAAAAATGATTACAACACTGTCCTATAGTACACAATAATAAAGAGAATACAAAATAGAAAGAAAAGTGAACAAATTCACCTGCTCTTACTTTGAAAACTTCATGGTGGCGTGAGGGAGACCCGAGAGAGGAGGGTGACTGTGTAGACGACTTCCGCTGTCGCTAACGGACGTGGACCACAGGACCGTGTTAATAAACTCATGTCATACGCTGTAGTTCACGGAACTGGCAGTAAGGCAGCAGAGGAAGGGGTCTCTGTCTGCGGGCAGCCTGACCCAGACTGGAGCAAAGCGCTCCTAAGCTCACTCTTGTCTGGAAAAGCAGAGGACTGTCCATGGGTGCTGTGACGTGACAAAAAATCCACTAGCGCCAGCTGTGGGCACCTTCCAGCGTTCTGGAAAATCACTGACCTCTGTCAAGCACTGTGGCCCGAGACAGAGCATCTGAGCATGGGAGACGATCACCCGCAATCTTGCAGAGAGAGAGAGAGAGAGAGAGAGAGGAGAACCATTGACTCAGTTGTGATCACATGATGTTCATCGTCACGTACTAGGATTGCAAGACGTGGCTCAGCTATCAAGTCTATTAGAATTTATTAGCAGTGTTTGCTCGTCTTGCGGGACACTCGCGGAACAAGTTACTCGCAGTCCAAGGTTTTACGTATTTATTCACTCAGCACAAGTAATGGAGCCCCTGGGCTGGGCTCGGGACTCCACTGAGCCCTGGAGCAGGTTGTGGGGGAAGGGAGGTGGCACCACTCCTGGTAAACCCTGAGCATCTTGTCCATCCCTGCCCCTTGCAGTCAGACTTGAAAGGCTGGCTCACACGGGGAGCATGGGGCCCACGGCAAAGCTACGTGGGTGAAGGACCCTTCCAGCAGAAGCAGAAAGGCATGCTACCCCCATGGGGGTCCCCCCTGTGAGCCGCACCCCCACTGCTGGATGCTAGGTTCCCTGGGGCTGCTAATCTGATTTTCAAGGACCATCCCTCAGAGGTGACACCTGACACCCCTTTAGAAGCAGAACAAAAACTCAGCTGCACTGAGCTTGCAAAACTATTCAGGCACCCACAAACACGGAAGCAAATGAGAGGCTAGACTAACAGCCAGAGACTAGGTCCCTATTCAGACCCCGCCCACCAGTTCTGAGACTAGAGCAAGTCCCCAAACCTCGAAGAGTCTCAGTTTCCTCCTCTGTGAAATGGGGGTGGGGAGAAAGAAGCGGGTAATAATTCCTGTCTCTGGTTGCCAAATAAAATGCAGGATTCCCAGTTCCTCTTGAACGTCAGATACATTTGAATGATTCTGAAAGTGTGCCCACGCAGTATCTGTCCCCGGCAGTGTTTTTTACCCGTTAACGTCAACAACCCTTGTGCTGGTCATCGGTTAGGAGGGTAGATGATACGGGGCGATCTCTGTAAGCGGCAGTGTGACCTTGAAGAGGATTTGGGGCTGGTCTTGCCTACTTTGCTGCTTCTGGAGACAGGGGCTGGACCTGCACAGACCTCCGTGCCCGACATATGGGCAAGTGGTCCGTAAACAGTATGTTGAATGAGGCACAATGATGAAAGGATAGTAAGGGGGCATTTCTGGTAGAGCAGCTGATGAGAAAGGTGGCTAAGAAGACTGTGGAGGACCCACCACAAGCACAGTGTGAAGGAGGGGCTCCTGCGGTTCCCGGCCCGAGGCAGAAGCAGTGCACAAGGACTACTGGGTTACAAAGAAGCCGGGGACAGCAGTAAAATTGAGCTGCTCTCTTCAGAGCAGAGGTCTGATGGTGAATTCGTGATTCAGTGACAATGTGACAATGGTACTAATGTGATGTTGCCCCCAGATTATAGTAATAATTGAGGTGCACTTGAAAATGGAAAACAGAGGCACCTGAGTGGCTCAGTCGATTAAGTATCTCAGCTCAGGTCGTAATCTCATGGGTTCGTGGGTTTGAGCCCTGTGTCGGGCTCTGTGCTGACAGCTCAGAGCCTGGAGCCTGCTTCAGATTCTGTGTCTCCCTCTCTCTCTGCCCCTCCCCTGCAAGCACGCTCTCTCTCTCTCTCTCAAAAATGAATTTAAAAAAGTTACTTCTAGCTTACATACAGTATTTTCTCTTAGCTATCATGATTTTATCTGTTTCATTTAAGTATTTGATCTGTTTGGAATTTACTTTGTTGGTGTTATTTCGCTGTTCGTGATATCACTGATTTTTGAAACAGCCAAGTTTTCCATTAATACTTACTAATGAATACGTCATTTCTCCAGGGACTTGGAAGGTGACATCTGTCCTAGGTCTTGTGGTTGCTATCTCTTCTCTAACGTTGCTCTGTCTTAGGACACTACCACATTGCTTTGATTATTGTGATTTTATAAACATTTTAGCAATGTCTCCACATCCTCCTTTGAAATATTTTTTAAATTTTTTAATGTTTATTTTTGAGAGAGAGAGACAAAGTGCGAGTGGGGGAGGGACAGAGAGAGAGGGAGACACAGAATCTGAAGCAGGCTCCAGGCGCTGAGCTGTCAGCACAGAGCCCGACATGGGGCTCAAACCCATGAACCATGAGATCATGATTTGAACTGAAATTGGATGCTCAACTGACCAAGCCACCCAGGTGCCCCTCACGTCACCACTTTTAAATAAAATTGTCCATCCTTTTTCCTGGATGCTTTCAAATAATCTTCAGAATCACTCTTTCATGCTACAAATTAGTATTGTTCTGAAACGTATTGGAAATAAGTTATCTGGAGAGGAATTACATTTATAAACTAATGTCTTTTTCCAGGAATAAAATTTTATTTTCCCTCTTGTTCCTTTTTTTAAGGTATCTTGATAAAGTTTTATAGTTTTTACTTTTTTAACTTTTTTGTAGTTTACTTGTTTTCTGAGAAAGAGAGCAGGGGAGGGGCAGAGAGAGAGGGAGAGAGAGAGAATCCCAAGCAGGCTCTGTGCTGTCAGCGCAGAGGCCAACATGGGGCTCGAACTCATGAACTGTGAGATCATGACCTGAGCCAAAATCAAGAGTCAGACACTTAACTGACTGAGCCTCCCAGGCTCCCCTATTTTTTTTTTTAACAAAGGCCATGAATGTTTCAGTTTTAGTGTATTCCTGGCTATTCTGTATATTTTTTTATTCACCTGAATAAATTTCTCAAACAGAATACGCTATTTGCTTTTTTTGAAATGTCCAAAAGCATCTTTGAGGCTTCTGTTGTAATAGTAGTTGGTGCCTGTTTACGTTGTGTCAGCCAGCTTTCTGTGTTACTTCTTAGTTTGCATGGATTTTTAGTAGATAGATTCTCTTGGTTTTCCAAGAACAAACATCATCCATCACCTGAAAATGACGACTTTGGCTCATCGCTGTTAATGACCCCTCTGTTTTCAGTGGTTGGCTTTATGGCTTTGGCTAGAACTTCGAAATGTGGTACAGATTGTGGTGACGGCAGGTGCACACCCGGCTCCGGGGAAACTTCTCCAGGATTTCTTCGATTTGCTCGCACTGATACTCGATTTTATCTCATGCGATTTTATGATGATGCTTATATGATTTTTTTTTTCTTCTGGGCTATTCATGGAATATATTTTAATGCCCTCATGTTAACACATTCTTTCATTCTTTAGAAAAAATGCAACTTGGCCACAGAGCATGATTTGTTGACGTCATATCAGATTCAAATTCCTAATATTTTCTTTCTGGTTGGACAATGGGAACTCAGTTTTTTTTTTTTTCCTGTTGTACTGTGCGTGTCAAATTTTTAGAACCAGGGTTTTGATCGCTTTGTAAACTAATTAGGAAGCTTTGGATCTTCCAATCCTTCCAAACAGTTTACAGAGTCGAATTATCTGTTCTTCAAAGTTGGAAAAAAATGTTCATGAAACATTTGAGCCAGTGCCTTTCTTGGAGGTACGCCTTTGACAGCACTTTCAATTTCTGCCCTAATTATGTTTTCTATTCCGGCTGTCTGCTTCATCCCGAGTCAGTTTTGGTCATTTGTATTTTCCTAGAAAATTACCGATTTCATTGAGATTTTCAAATTTATTAGCACATGGTATCCTTTTATACTGCTCTTAAATTCTCTTACGTACAGCATCATTCCCTTGTAACTAATCTTGTACATTTGTGTTCTCTGTCTTTTATTTTTAATTAGACTTGTAGAGTTTGTTTATATGATCTGTTTATGATACTAGGAAGGTTCCAATATCAGACTTTTAAAATAAATTTTTATATTTTTTCTCTTTCCTAATGACTTTTTGCTTCTTTCTTCATTAATTTTTCCAGTTTTCCTAAAGCATATTTTGCTCTTCTTTTCACATGTCGTAGCTGAGTGCTTATTTTATACCCATCCCTTCTTGATAACAATGAAAATATTTAGGACTGTGCATTCGCCTTGATTGTGAAGTGTGGCAACACCCCATAGTTTTTCATAGGTAGCTTTTTCGTTCAATATTTTCAAAGTCATTCAAAATCAGATTTTCGCCTCGTAACTACAGAAGTTATTTATATAGCGTTTTGTCTTAATTTTATGAGATTGGGTTTGTTTTATTTAGACTGGCATTGGTAGGGGCGCCTGGCTGGCTCAGTCAGTGGGACATGTGACTCTTGATCTCGGGGTCGTGAGTTCAAACCCCACATTGGATATAGAGATTACTTAAACAAACAAACAAGCAAACAAACTGGCATTCGTAGTTTATAGTTTTTTGTTGTCTTTACAGTGAAATCATGCTATTTAAATCATGCTATTAGAAAGTTTTTGCTTTGGGGGGGGGCGGCTGGGTGGATCAGTTGGTTGAGTGTCCAACTTCAGCTCAGGTCATGATCTCGTGGTTCGTGAGTTCAAGCCCCGCATCAGGCTCTGTGCTGACAGCTCAAAGCCCAGAGCCTGCTTCAGATTCTGTCTCCCCCTCTCTCTGCCCCTCCCATGCTCACACTTCCTTTCTCTGAAAAATAAGTGAACGTTAAAAAAAATTAAACTAGCCAGGCCTTAATCTGCTTGCCCTGCCTCACCTGTTTTGTCCCCTGGGAACCACGATAGAGGCATCACAGTTCCCTTTCCTTCTGTCTCCTGACTCACTCCCGTGCCTCCCAGTGTGGCCCTCCCTGCGTGGTCTGTCCCCTTCCCTTGGGAACTGTGAGCAATAAACTATCTTTTCTATCACAGTTGTTTCCTGACCGGTTGGCCTTACCACACCTCAAATTCTCTATTAATGTACTTAATTTCAAAGCAACTGCCAAGTGACTTCTGGCGCAAAATTGCCCCAGATCTTTAACTTCAACTCTGGACATCTGCATTTTTTTTTTAATGATCTAGGTGAACTGAGATCAACAAGAGTGGGGAGCCCTAACCTTTAGACTTTGTGTACAAGGATTTGAGCTTGGCATTCAAGGCCTCATACAATCTGATCCCATCAAGCACGAATTCTGTGTCCTCCCTTGCATGATCCTTTGCTGCCAGGGGGCTCTGGCTCTGCAGCCTGACTCTTGGCTACGGGCTGATCCCTCCCACTTCCAGACCTTGGTTCCAAACGCAGACTCAGAGTTTCCTAGGACCTCTCAGCCTTCTAATCTCATGTATATATATTATTTTAAATAATCAATGTTTGTTTACTGAAGGAATTAACTCACCACTTCTTAGATGCATCTGAAACTGTTAAAACACCCCTCTCTTGCCAAATATTTGACAAACTCTCCCGCAAATATGAGGCAGTAACGGCAGCTTATCTCATCACCACTGTCAAAGTAGTTCTCGCCATTTAACTTTCTGTTTCCGTCGCTGTTTGATTCCTGTCTGTCTCTCTGAATTAGAGGCTTCACAAGGTCAAAGACAAAGTCTAATTTTGCTTATCGTCATGTCTGCATTACTTCACATCGTGTCCAACAGTAAACATTTGGTGAATAAATGAGTGATTAATTAATTAACCAGCTAATTAATTACTTTGTTGACTTGTCTTCTCAACTTGACGCCAGGCTTCTGCAGATTGTTTCCGTGTTTCCTTCCAACCTTATGAACACACTTAGGTTAAAACAGTCCGTATTGAAACAATAAATGATAACGATTATCTGAACTCCTTTCGCCTTATCAGTGGTCCTGTCCAGAGACCCGGCGACAGATGCCAAGGACTCGTGTGTTTTATTTTTAAAAATGGGCAGACTCCTTTCGAACAGAAAAACACGACTGCATTTGAAAAGAAAAATGGTGTTATTTGTGGCAATTATGTCATCGCTTATCCAGGAAGGACAGATTTCTTGAAAACTGAGCGCCGCTTCCTAAAGCCGAAAACTACCCTTTGCTGTGACACAGGTTGTTCTCAGGATGCGTCTGAGCACTGGAAAGAATGAGCAGGGAGCGTCTCTCTGTGTGTCTGTTTTGTGTACAGAGATGTCCTGCGCCCTGGGGGAGGGGAAATGCTGACTTGGCAGCCTGCTGTGCGAATTCCTCCTCCCGGTCCAGGTCGGGGTGCCTCTGGGCCCCGTGTAGACTCCCCACCGCTCTTGGGGGGCTTCCGAGGGCTAAGGGCGGGTGTCCTCAGCAGATTCGTTCCCCAGAACGTCTTCACTGTGCCTTCCACCGCGACTGTATTAATGCAGTTCAGATCCAGTCGTTTCTGGGGCACCTGGGTGGCTCAGTCGGTTGAGCCTCCGGCTTTGGCTCAGGCAGCGATCTCATGATTCGTGAGTTCGAGCCCCGCATCAGGCTCGCCGCTGTCAGCACAGAGCCCTCTTTGGACCCCCTGCCCCCCCTCCCTCCACCACTTGTGCATTTTCTCCCTCTCTCAAAAATAAATAAATGTTTTTAAAAAATCTAATTGTTCCCCCAATTTGGGATTTAATTTGCATCTAAAGGGCTTGACTACCCAAACTAAAATGCCAGATTACGGAGTAGCCTACAGACATGATAACATGAGTCAGACCTCCTCTCTCAAGGAATAAATATGAGGCCCCCTGATGGCTCTCGAGTGTCCAGGGGATTGTTTTGACCGTAGTTTGTGTAATGACTGCCAGTGCCGAGATCCCGAGAAAACCCCCTGTTCTTTCTGAGAGGTAGAAACCTCAGACTTCCTTGAGAAAATAAACCTGCACTTGAGACTTTATATTCCAAGGCTGGACAACAGAAGCACACTCGCCGTTTCTCAAAACCGAACGGTCATATTCAAGATGGTTGCAGAAGTGGGGGTTGTGCCAAGAGCCAAGAGAAAGCCCGACAGCCTTGTGGTCCCCACCGTCTGTGATGGGAGCAGCTTACTCCAGAGAGCGAGGCTCACCTCAGGTCCGCCAAGGGCTCCTTGCTCCTCCTTCTCCCCTGCCGCTACTTCCACGGCCCCTCCGTCCTCCCCTCCGCCCCCACTAGCTCTTAACCTTCTCACCTCGTGATGCCATTCCATCTCCTTACGTTACGTCCCTGTCTCTCTCTCTCCCCTTTGCCCCCCTCCTCTTTTCTGAGCCCTGCCATGAGTCCTTTACCAGCTTTTCCTCCTTCCTAACAGAACTAACAGCCTGCATCCCTGTTTTAAGGTTTGAATCTGCCATAGATCCTGATAAAATTAGATGAACTAAAAATAGATGCACAGAGGCACCTCGGAGCCAAAGTCAAAGGAATCCAAGAACCTTTCTCTGTCCCAATATTTGAGCCTTTGTCAGTGTTAACAATGGCCTCTTAGACACATGAGAATGGAGGAGCCATGTGGTTTTTAAATGTTCATTTATTTTTGAGAGAGAGAGAGAGCACAAGCAGAGGAGGGGCAGAGAGAGAGGGACAGGGACAGGATCCAAAGCAGGCTGACAGCACAGAGCCCAATGCAGGGCTCGAACTCATGAACCATAAAATCATGACCTGAGCCTAAGTCAGATACTCAACCGACTAGGCCACCCGGGTGCCCCTGGGTGTACCATATTTGGGGAACTAGTTTGATAATGGAACTTCCCAAGCTCTGGGAATCCAAGATGGAGCCACCCCTCCAACCCTCTGGTCTCCCCTGGGCTCATGCACACACCGATGAGAACTTGTTTCTCCAGAGAACGCATAAAACCAACTGCAAACCTGCAAGGAGATTCTCTAGGAGCCCAGGAGAAATGGCAGCCCGTCACCTGGTCTGGCTTGAGGACCACCAAGCTGAATGGAGAAAGAGCGAGCAGAAAGAGCCAGAAGTAGGGGGTGAAGCCCAGGCTCTCCCAGCCCAGAGGAAGTGAGCCCCACACCCTCAGACGCTGCACCGACGAAGGGAGGCCTGTTCTCCCAGTCTCTCCAGTCCCCAGGGCCACCTCTGCCTGGCCCCTCAGGACCCTGCATTAAGTGACCCAGTCCGGTCTTCTCTGCTGCGTGATTGCCCATCAGACAGGCTGGTGGCCCTCATGCTGTCCTGTCTTCATCTCTGTAGGGCACAGCCCACGCCCCAGAAGCCGATAGCTGTTTTGAGGAGGACAGGAGTCTCAGCACGCGCACTAGCTTTTGTCAGTATCCTTCCCTGCTGAGCAACCGCCAGCTAGAGAGCAGGGCCTCGGTCTGGTCGAGGCCACTGACGCCTGCACACAGGGGCAAGGCGGGAATGAACTAATCCTGGAGATTTTTTAAAATTGCGGCTCTGGGGCACCGGAGTGGCTCAGTAGGTTAAGCATCTGAGACTTGATTTTGGTTCAGGTCATAATCTCACAGTTGGTGGGTTCGAGCGCCACATCAGACTCTGTGCTGACAGCGTAGAGCCTGCTTGGGACTCTCTCTCCCCCACTCTGTCTTCCCCTCCCCTTTCATGCTCTTTCTCTCTCTCAAAAATAAACAAACATGAAAAAAAAATTTTAATCACAGCTGTAGGTGATACCACACTCTGTAAAAGGTCACTTCACTTTCTCTTTGCTTGCCCCTGTTTTCTTTTTTTTACTTTTTTAAATGTTTATTTGTTTTTGAAAGAGAGAGAGAGAGAGAGAGTGAGAGAGAGAGAGAGCGAGCGAGCAGGGGAGAGGCAGAGAGAGAGGGAGACATAGAGTCCAAAGCATGCTCCAGGCTCCAAGTTATCAGCACAGAGCCCGACGCGAGGCTCGAACTCACCAGCCGTAAGATCACGACCTGAGCTGAAGTCCAACGCTTACCCGATGAGCCACCAGGCGCCCTTCCCCTGTTTTGTTTTGGGTGCTTCCACACCCCAACTGATGAGTCAAAGGCATCCTTCCGGTTTCGCTGGTGGAAAGATGCTCTAGAGACAGAGCCCTTTCAACAGGATCTGATCATTTTTTTCTAATGGAAATAAGAAAGAAAAAAGATACACAGCTTCTGGTTTGCAAGTAATTCAGAATCACTCAGGTCACAGAACGCCATGCTAGGGCGCACATACCTTAGGGACACACTTTTTTGGCATTTCAAAGACGGCTCACATCCAAAGATCAGTTTATGAAAATCTCAATAATGAATGTGTGTGTGCGCACACGCACATGGGTGTGTTTTGATGACAGATCACCTAATAAAACAGCTTTGAGGTATAATTGAAATTCTGCAGTAAACTCAAAATTGCAAGTATACAATTGGATACATTTTGACCAGGTGTATACACTATAAAACCAATATCATAGTAGAGATAGTGAATGTATCCATCTCCCATAAAGGTTATACTTTGTTTTTTGTTTTTTGTTTTTTTAGAGATCTTATTTTTTAGAGCAAGCAAAATGGAGTGGAAGATACAGCATGTTTTCATATATCCTCTGCCTTCATGCACGCACAGCCCCACCCATGATCAGTATCCCCACCAGCGTGGCGCTTTCATTACAGTGATTAATCACTGACACATCATTATCTCCAAAGACCATAGTTTGGGGTTCACTCTTGGTGTTGTAGATTGAATGGATTTGGACAAATGTGTAATGACACATCTCTACCATTATAGTATCATACAGAGTGGTTTCACTGAACTAAAAATACTCTGTGAGAGGGTGCTTGGGTGGCTTGGGGGTTAAGCCTCTGACTTTGGCTCAGGTCATGATCTCACGGTTTGTGAGTTCGAGCACCGCGTCGGGCTCTCTGCTGACAGCTCAGAGCCTGGAGCCTGCTTCAGATTCTGTGTCTCCCTCTCTCTCTGCCCCTCCCCTGCTCGTGGTTTATCTCTGTCTCTCAAAAATAAACATCCTAATCTGTTTTCTTCTGAAGTTCTCTGGTGATTCAGAAGTCCCTCTCCTTCTATCTTGCTCTCTTAAGGAAGTTTTTACTTTCTAATGTATAGTTTACACGTAACTTTGTTTTGTTTTACCAGCAGCACACTGCGTATTGTGGGAGAAATACCACTAGTTTCAAAGTACCTGTTTTACAGGGGGAGACCGTAACCGACAGCATTTTATTTGGCAATATGAATTCAGTGCATTTTCCTTTTTCAAGGTTTGTGCAATTTCTTTTCCCTTAGTTTTAGATGCTTTTCTTCCCCCTTCTTTGCCTGGATAGTCTTTTCTTATCTTTTAGATCTTAAATAAAATATAATGTCCATTTTGCACCCACCCCTGACTTAACTGCCTCTGTGTTACTCTGTCTTATGGCACTGTGTTCTTTCCCTCCAGATTTGTGCTCTCCAGTAGGTAGCTGCAGATGGGTATTTAAATTTAAGTAAAATTTAAAATTCAGTCCCTCAGCACATTACCCACCTTTATTTTTATTTTTATTTTTATTACATTACCCACCTTTAAACTGCTCAATAACCACATGTAGCCGGTGGCCACTAGGTAAACGAAGGGGGTATAGAACCCTTCCATCATCTCAGAAGTTTCTACTGCAGAGTACTACATCTTGATCACTTATAATTTCTTTTGTATCATATATTATTTATTTTGAGAGAAAGAGAGAATGTAGGCGGGGAGGGGCAGAGAGAAAGACGAGAGAGAGAATCCCAAGCAGGCTCTGCGGTGATAGCCCAGGTATGGGGCTCAAACTCATAAGCCATGAGATCATGATCTGAGCTGAAATCAGGAGCCAGATGCTTAACCCAGCCCCCCAGCCCCCACCCATCACTTACAATTTCTAATTTTATGTTAAGTTGCACAGAATTTTTCAATTGATCATTTGATGTTTTGTCGGGGCCTCCAAGTTTTCTGTTTGCCTCAGGCAAGGATTATCACTCTCGGGAGAGTGAACCAGTAAACAAGATTTGCATCTGGAGGCTGGAGACTGCCATTTCCTGGCCAAAATACTTTGGCGTCTGTCTTGCTGGGCCAGACGTAAAATGGTCAAGGTGCAGAAAAGATCAAAACCGTATTTTAGATTATTCAGTGTTAACTCCCCCCTTCCCAGCATTGCTGATGCAAGTCTGGGCGTTTCTTTTTGTTATTCATTTGACTCTGTTTACCTGGTATCTGACGTAGGTCAGCTGCTTTGTTTTCCCGCCTTGAAATCTTTATAAGAGACACTTTTCTAAATAAATCTCTCTCTCTCTTGCCTGATCGGAAACCGTGAGTTGTGTCTTTACTCTCTGCGTCTCCCTCTCCTGCCCCCTTTTTCTCTCCCTCCCTCAGGAGAAGGACCCGTGACGGAGGTGCGCTCAAAGCCGGGGACGAGCGCGCCTCCGTCAGGTCCGCCCCGACCGGCAGGGCGGAGAATCGGCCGGGGACGAGCGCGCCCGGAGCTGGTGAGCTAGCGCCCCGCGGCACCTGCCAGTGCCGCTTCCGCCCGGGGTGGAAGCGGACGGACGGGCGGACGAGCGGCCCCGGGCTGCGGGTTTAGACAATGTTTGTCTCCCTCTGGGCTTATACTTTATGAGTGCAAGAATTGCCAAGTATTGGCCAGTGCTCTGGGCCTAAGTAGGAGCTCTATATTTTTTGAATGAATTAATGCCGGAGTCAGAAAGAACTTGCAGGAGCCTGTGAATGCAGGGCACAGTGTTTGGGCACTGGGAACAGCCCGAAGTCCTATTTTATGCAGGACTGTAGTAGGGGAGCTGGGGCTGAGACATCTATTATGCAGACACATCATCATTGTGGAAAGCCAGTGGCCCGGATGACAAGGTGAGAGAGGTAGTCGTCATTATTAGGTGAAATGAAATACACATTAAATCTCCTCCCTAAATTATCTCACACACACACACAAACACACACACAGGAAATATACAGTCGTTCTTGGTAGGAGGGGGAAAAGGAGCTCATAGCCGAGGCCCATCCTAGAATTGAGGGAAAATCCTTCACGCCCTAGATAATGTCCTCTTGGACTATTCATCCAATTGTTTAGTAAATGCTTGACCCAGAAAAAAACTGCCCCCATTTAGAGATACATAATAATCAGACATGAGCCCGCCTGAGAAATAAGCATTGCTACACAGATGGAAGAAACATACCAAACCAAAACCACTAGAGAAGTACTTTGCAAAGCAGAACAATAGTAGAAATTAACATCTACTTACAGAGTCGAAGAATTTCTTAATGGTGTTGGTGCAGCTCCAAGCTCAAAGAAAAAATATAGGAATCAAGCAAGACAACAGAAACAGTGGGAGCCGAAAGAGCTCCAGGGAGAACGTGGAAGAGGAAAAAAAAAAATCATTTCAAAACTTAAAGCACACTGGATGAGCAAAACTTAAAATTAATGTTGCTGGGAGAAAAAGACACGGAGGATAGGTTTAGGGGGAAAATGAGCAAAATATGTGAAAGGGAGTAAAAGTGTTACAGAGAAAATGAGACACTGAATAAACATGGGGAAGACTGGTGAATCCCCAGGAGGAAACTAAGCAAATGAAGTAGATAAAAGATTGAAACATGCAAGAGAAGAAACATTTTATAAAACAAAGGTGGGAATTGTCCTGTGAAAGGGCACACAGTGTCCCACAAAATATTGGCATAGAATGACCAAGCAAAGGGGCGCCTGGATAGCTCAGTCGGTTAGGCGTCCAACGTCAGCTCAGGTCATGATCTCACAGTTCGTGGGTTCGAGCCCCGCGTCGGGCTCTGTGCTGACAGCTCAGAGCCTGGAGCCTGCTTCCAATTCTATTTCTCCCTCTCTTTGTGTCCTTCTCCTGCTCATGCTCTGTCTTTCTCTGTCTCAAAAATAAATAAGACATTTAAAAAAAATTTTAAGAATAATCAAGCAAAGCATACCAATTTGCTGTTTTTTGATGATTACAGATAGCACCCTACAACACCCACCTCCCAATATCTCCCTCATAAAGAAAGAAAACACAAATTTTAAGAATTTTGAAAACAATTCAAGCTGAGTTCAAAATTCTCTTAAGCAACACATGTCTACAACCCCTCAGATAAGAAATGAGACCAAATGTTTTTTATACCAAGACAGACATGTTCAAATATGCAAAAAATAAAATAAACATAGGCTCCATAAACCCTTCTGGAAAAAAACCCTAAGGATTTGATAACCAAACTGAGATTTCCAGGAGATGAATGGGGGATGATGTGATACAAAGACAAGCAAGTATTTCTTAAATCAACTTAAAAACTAGAGAATTTACCATTACAGGGGGAAAAAACACCAATTTTTAGTAATGTTGAAAAAGTAGAAAGGATTATAAAATGTTCTGCTTGAAGGGTACTCTGACAGGTGAATTATCACGGGGCATCTGGGTGACTCAGTCGTTTAAGTGTCCCAACTTCAGCTCAGGTCATGATCTTGCGGTTCATGGGTTTGAGCCCCACATCGGGCTCTGTGCTGACAGCTCAGAGCCTGGAGCCTGCTTCAGATCCTGTGTCTCCCTCTCTCTGTGCCCCTCCTCTGCTCACACCCTGTCTCTCTCTCTCTCTCTCAAGAATAAATAAAGATTAAAAATAAATAAATAAAAGAGTTGGATGCTTAACTGACTAAGCCACCCAGATGCCCCTCAAAAAATATTTTTTTTAAAAAGGTGCCTGGCTGGCTCAGTCAAAGGAGCATGTGATTCTTGGTCTCGGGGTTGTGAGTTCAAGCCCCATGTAAGGTGGAGAGATTACTTAAATAAGTTAATAAATTTTTAAAAACAAATAAATAAATATTTTTAAAGAAATGTACCAGTGAAAATAGAAAATGTAATACAAAATGAAATTACAGAAATGAAACCAAACAGGTCGAGAAATGTGAATGAAATTAGCTCATTTATTAAAAGAAAAAAATCTCAGATCGGGTCAAAAACATAAACCAAATGAACAATAGTAGCTTCAAAAATATAGACTCTTTCCATGATTTGGCTATTGTTGACATTGCTGCTATGAACATTGGGGTACATGTGCTCCTATGTATCAGCACTTCTTTATCCCTTGGGTAAATCCCTAGCAGTGCTATTGCTGGGTCATAAGGGAGTTCTATTGATAGTTTTTTGAGGAACCTCCACACTGTTTTCCAGAGCGGCTGCACCAGTTTACATTGCCACCAACAGTGCAGGAGGGTGCCCGTTTCTCCACATCTTCACCAGCATATATAGTCTCTTGATTTGTTCTTTTTAGCCACTCTGCCAATAAATTGTATATTTTTAAAAAATAATTAAGGCTCTGTGGAGCACCTGGGTGGCTCAGTCAGTTAAGCATCTGACTTTGGCTCAGGTCATGATCTCACAGTTTGTGAGTGTGAGCCCCGCATCGGGCTCTGTGCTGACAGCTTGGAGCCTGGAGCCTGCTTCAGATTCTGTGTGCCCCTCCCCACTCTCACTCTATTTCTCTCTCTCTCTCTCTCTTTCTCTCAAAAATAAATAAACATTAAAAAATTTTTAAAATACAGGCTATAAAAAAAGTAAAATAAAAAAAATACAGGCTCTGAAGTAAAAATGCAAATTTGAATATTTGGCTTACATAAGTTATCCATCCCTTTTTAAGGCTGCATTTCCCCTTCTTCTCAGAGGGCTGTTTTGAGGCTGTAAGCAGATACTCCTGTAAGCTGTGACTTTGAAGGGTGCCTGGTGGTGCCCAGACTTTAGCCATCAGCAGGGAACAGTACACGTGGAAATGGCCTTGGATGTCCAGGGGCAATATTAGTGATCACCCAAAGGCCACTGAGTCAGGACAGCAATGGGAAGGGTTGGCATCGTTAGAGTATAAGAGACGTGGTCTGCACAGTAAGAGAAATAGTCTCCAAGAAGTGACTTTGGAGCTAAGACCCAAAGGATCATGGGAACCAGTCAAGTGGAGGGCAGAGCGGTGAGCGGAAGTTAGAAACCCACTGTTCGTGCGTAGGGGAGGGGAAGTAGCATTCTAGACGCAGCGGCGGCGGCAGGCGTGAGCAGACCATAAAACAGAGAAACGTCAAGTATCACAGCCGCCGAGAAAAGTACCCTCTCATTGCCGTACAGATGCTTGAGTTAACAGACCCCTTAAAAGGAATCTTTATCCATTCAACTCACTCACCAGATACTGTGCTAAGCTTTTGTGTGCCAATTCCTAGGTCCGGTGCAAGGGACAGAGCCTGGATAGGCGGAACTCTTGGCTTCATGGAGCCTCGGGAAGGGGGGGGTCGTTTTGAAAAATTGTCAGGGCACTGGTTTTACTATTTAAAAAAATGACAGAGCACTACAGAAACATAGGACTCCTGATTTAATTTGGCATCAAAAAACTTCCCTAGAGAAGGTATCTTTTGGAAGATAATGAAAGAAAATTGATAGCCCTTTAGGTATAAGGTGGGTTGGTCAAGGCGCCTGTGAAGGTATTGAAGTAAAAGAACGTGTTGACTTTGAGTATCCAAAAGAAGTTGAGTGTGTCTGAAACAGAGACAACCAGAGACAAAAAGAGAGAAAGAGAGCAAGAAGAGAGAAAACCTGGAAAAGTAGGCAAGGCATAGTAACCCATTTTATTTTCTAATTTCACAGAAAATCATTGAAAGGAGGTTGACCAGTGCATTTTACATGTTTTAAAATATCGGTCTGTTTATTGTGTAGAAAATTGTTCAGAGCGGCCAAAATTGAGAGTTGAGTGGACCAAGTGTATTTGTCAGTGTGGGCTAAGTTGTCGTATAGTAACAAACGACCCCAAATCTCAGTGGCTTACTGGGGCTCCACATCTTTCACAGACCGCCCCAGGATCCTGCTCAACATCGCCCTTGCTCAGGAATACAGACTGACAAAATTTCCACATTGGAGGATTACTCATTGCAGGGAGAAGTCAGCAGGGCAGGTCACTGACCAGCTCTTCCCAGAGCAGAACATGCCATGTCATTTCTGCTGACACTGAATTGCCCAAAGGCTATACTTAACTCCAAGAGGCTGAGGGGTACAATCCTACCATTTGCCTGGATAAGATAGTTGTAAATATCTTACAGGCTATCACACCAATTAAGAGGGTACAACAGTATTCTAGGTAGCAAGTGACACATGAACAGTTAAGAAGAGACTTTTTTTTAAGTTTATTTATTTGGAGAGAGAGAGAGAGAGAGAGAGAGCAAGCAAGAGAGAGAGCGCATGAGCAGGGGAGGGGCAGAGAGAGGGGGAGAGAGAGAATCCCAAGCAAGCTCTGTGCTTTCAGTGCAGATGGTGATCCAGAGCTTGAACTCACGAACCATGAGATCATTACCTGAGCCAAAATCAAGAGTCCGATGGTTGGTTAAACCACTGCCTAAACCACCCAGGCGCCCTGAGATGATAAAATTAGAATTACAAAAATTTATCAGTTTGTTGGATGTGGGAGTTGAGGGAGGGGGACCATTGCCCCGTGAGAGAGCGAGCAGCTGCATGGACAGTGGTGACCCATTCCACGTAGGTGACCACAGAAGGCATATGTCGGAGCAGTAGGAAACATCCAGAGGTGTCGTTAACGTCTCGCTGATCTGTGAAGCCAGTGGAACAGAGGTTTTTAGAGTTGTGCAAGCAGCCTCTCTAACTTTGGGATTTGCTCAATTTTAGCGCTGTTCTGTGTGATAGGAGTGTCTTCAGGCCCGGACAGGCCAACCGCTGGGCCCGCCGTGAGAGAATGTGTGGATACAAGGAACGCCTGTATTCTTGAGCAAGACAGCACGGACTGACTGTATGGTAGAGAGAGGACAGCTGTCAGATGATAACACTAAGAAGAGAGCCATGAAGGTAGAAGGCGAGTCGGGATGGCTACGAGTCCAGAAACAAGGGAAAGAGGTGATTCAAGGAGAGAACGAGTGGTCAGCAGAGGCAAATCGTGTCACAAAGTCAGGTAGGACACAGGTGGAACGTGCCCATCGCTGTGAGGTTGGAAAAGAGCGGAAATCAGAGTTCTTGATGTTTCTACCTCCAAGCAGAGGACTAAGAAGGAGTGGTGGGCTCATCCAGACTTGGGGGGCCTGAAGCATCGGGAAACGGTCCGGGCCTGTCCCTGGTGTAGTGACCAGAGGGAGGAGATAGCGTGGCAGCTTCTCACACAGCAGAGGGGAAGTGGGGCAGTCAGGTGTTCTAGACCTATGTTTCTCTGCACCTCTGCTCAGGATTTCAACAGGAATTCATTTAACACACAAAAGGAATAAAAAATGGCTCTCTTTAATTGTACAGATGTAAGATATGGATGTATATACTCTCTCATTCAAAGATAGAGAGAAAACAGCAGTTTGGGCCCATGAAGGACTTCTAAACACAGAGAAAGATGAACAATAAGGAACATAAAATTTTGGTAAACATCTGATTTTTATTTTCTCAGTAACTTTCAGGAAAACCTTGATTATGTAAACAGATGAAGAAGAAACCTAGAATTTCAATAGCAAATTCAACATTTTATTCTGCACTCTTGTTGGTCAGTATAGGCTAGCTACTGAAATGTGCAAGAAAAAAAGGCCTCCAAAACTTAAGTGACTAAATATAACAGAATTTTGATCACAAAACAGCAGAATGTTCTTATTGTGCGACTCACAGGACCAAGGCCTTTTCCATACTGTGGTTTCAAGGGAGACTTCTTTTTTTCTCTCCAAATAATCTGCCACCATAGCACCAGTGAAATCTGCTATCATTTTTGGAACTGAACAAACTCATTCTAATGCTCATTTCAAAGAAATAATAAGTTTGAAAATACTGTCTGAAAAAATAACATTCATGGTTGGGTGCTGGACCTCTAGAAGAAATTACAATAAATTAAAATGATTTTTTCACCTTACCTTTTTTTTTACTTTTTGTTATTAAATAATTATAAATTCAATAGAATGTTCAAAGAGTTCAGAGAGGTCCCATGTACGTTGCACTGAATTTTTCCCAGTGCTCAAATTGGGAGCTTGTCCATTGGGTGCACATTGAACAATGGGCGTGAACGTAGTTCTGTGTCATTTTGACTCGTGCGTGGGTTTGTGTGACCATGGAAGCAAACAAGACACAAAGCGTTTCTTCGCAAAGATCCCCCTGTGTTACCCCTTTTCACCCACATTCACCTTGTCTCCCCTCCACCTCTTATTCCGGGCAACTGTGATTCATTTCCAGCTCAATAATTCTGTTATTTCAAAAGTGTTATAGAAACCAAATTATACACTATGTAACCTTTGGAGGTTGGCATTTTTCACTCATCTTAGTGCCCTTGAACCTTGTCCAAGGTGCTGCATGTTACAATAGTGGGTTACTTTTTATTGCTGAATAATATTCCATGGTATGGATGTATCAGAGTTTATTTTACTGGGCACCTGCTGGAGGAAATTTGCTCATTCCAGGTCTTGGTAATTATAAATAAAGCAGCTCTGAACAATCATGTACAGGTTGTTGGTACGTGTGTGTGTGTGTTGGTATGTGTGGGTGTGTGAACATAGGTTTCCATTTCTCTGGGATGACGTCAAAGATGCAGTTGCTGGGTAGTATAGTAGTTGCGTGTGTAAATTTTTAAGAAACTGCCAGACTGTTTGCCAGAATGGCTCTATCATTGTTTAAGTTCACACCAGCAACGTAGGAGAGATCCAGTAACCTTACATCCTCCCCAGAGTTTGCTATCGTCACTCTGTTTTCTTTTAGCTGTTATAATTGGCATATAGTGATATCTTATCTCGATCTTAATTTGCAGTTCCCTAATGGCTCGTGATGTTGAAAATACTTTCCTGTTCTTATTTTCCAACCGTGTGTCCACTTTGGCAAAATATCTTTTCATGTCTTTGTTCGTTTTCTAATTGGATTTTTTTTTCTTTTTACTGTTGAGTTGAGAGTTCTTTATATATTCTAGATACTAATCCTTTGATGAATATGTGGTTTGCAAATATTTTCTCCCAGTTGACAGCTTGTCTTCCTATCTTCCAAAAAGGCTCTTTTGCAGCACAAAAGTTTTTAATTTGGATGAAATCTAATTTATTAATTTTTCTTTTTATGGATTGTGCTTTCGGTGGCATGTCTAAGAACTCTTCACCGAGCCCTGGGTCTTCTTTTAATAGGCAGTGATAGTGCACGCATAATTATTATCTTGAAACTCTTCCTCTTTTCTAATGTACGCACTCAGTGCTCTGATTTCCTCTCTTGGAACTGCTTTCCCTGCATCCCACAGATTTTGATAATGATGTACTTTCATTGTCATTCAGTTAAGTATTGCTATTTATCTTCCCTAAGACTTCCTCTTAGACCCATCGGTTATTTAGAAGTGTCTTCATTAGTCTCCCAGAGTTTGGAGATTTTCCTCTTATCTTTCTATTCTTGATCTCTGATTTGAGTCCACTGTCCTTGGAGAACAGATTCTGGATAAATTTCCACCGTTCAAAATTGGCATTCATGCCCAGAGTTGAGTTTATCGTGGTGTATGTTCTGTGGGCCCTCGGGAAGAATGTGTGTTCCCTCCCGTTGGGTGACATGTTCCATAAATCTCAGTTTGATCCTGCTGGTTGACGGTGCGGTTAAGTTATTCTGCATCCTTGTTGCTCTTCTGTGTAATTGTTCTTGAGTTTGGGGGAGGAAGGCATTAAAGTCTCCTACTTTAGTTGTGGATTTGTTTCTTTCTCCTTTCATTTGTTTTTGCTTTACCTACTTTTATTTCTGGTGTTTGGTGCCTATGCATCTAGGATCCCACTGTCTTCTTTGTGGGTTGACCTGTCGCTCACTACGCAGTGGTCCTCTGTGGCTGGTAATTCTGTTGTCATTGTTGTTCTGAAGTCCAGTTTGTCTGATATTAACAGAGTCACTGCCATTTTCTTTGGATTCACATTACATGATAAGTCGTTTCCCACTCTTTTACTTTCAACCAGAACACATCATCAGATGTGAAGAGAGTTTCTTACAGACAGCACAGAATAGGGCCTTGTTGTTATTGTTATTGTTTGGCTTATTGTTTTATGTTTTAATCTACACTGTCTTTAATTGTGTATTTAGATCATTTACGTTTAACATAATTTTAACTATTGACATGTTGAGGCTTGAATCTGATATTTTATTTTTATGTTTTCTGTTTATCTCTGTTCTTTTCCCTGACTTCCTGTGAGGTACTTGAACTTTTTCTTTTAGAATTCCGTTTTGAGTTGTCTATAGTATTTTTTTAATGCTTTGTTTATTTTTGAGGGAGAGAGACAGAGTACAAGTGGGGGAGGAGCAGAAAGAGAGGGAGACACAGAACCCTCGAAGCAGGCTTCGAAGCAGCTCAGAACCTGACGTGGGGCTGGAACTCACGAACCATGAGATCATGACCTGAGCCGAAGTCGGAAGCTTAACCAACTGAGCCACCCAGGCGCCCCTGTAACATTTTTTAATGTATCTTTTTATACAGCTTTTATAATGCTTTCTTTGGGTATATGTCTAACTTATACAACTTATCACATCGCCCTTTACCCATTCTAGTGAAGTATAGAAACCTGACCTCTCCTTACATGCCTTTACTCACCCCCATTTATAGTATAATTGTCTTGAGTTCTTCCTCTACGTACGAGGAAACCCACACTAGACAGTGTTACAGCTTTGGGCTTCAACTGTCAAACACAATTTAGAAAACTTAAGAAGGAAAATGTATTTACCTATATTCTTTGTCTTATAATCTTTATCTCTTTCTTTCTAAGATTTTATTTATTTATTTTGAGAGAGAGAGAGAGAAAGCACAAGCAGGGGAGGAGCAGAGAGAGAGAGAGAGGGAGAGAGAGAATCTCAAGCAGGCTCTGCACTGCCAGCGTAGAGCCCAACGTGGGGCTCAAACTCAAACCATAAGATTATGACCTGAGCCAATACTTAGCCGACTGAGCCACCACCCAGGCACCCCCTTTCTCTCTTTCTGATGTTCTCAGTGTCCTTCCATATTCCCTTTCAGTATGGACAACTTCCTTGAACCATCATTTTAGGGTAGTCTTCTGGTGACAGGTTCTCTTAATTCTCCTTTATCTTGCAATATCCTGATTTTCTCTTTTCTCCTGAAGGATATTTTCTCTGGGTACAGGCAGCTTTTATTTTCCAACACTTGAAAACCATTGTGCCATGTGCTTTTAGCCTTTTTGATTTCCGATGTAAAATTACTATCATCCAAATTGCTTTTCCCCTGTAGTTAATGTATCATTCTCTGGCTGTGTTTAAGAATTTTTCTTTGTCTTTAGTTTTTATGTTTGACTATGATGTGTCCTGTAGTGCATTTCTTAGACCTACACCTTTATTCTTTTGTTTTGTTTTTTGTTTTTTGTTTTTTGTTTGCCAATTTGGGAAATTTTCAGCCATTATTTCTTCAAATTGTTTTTTAGCCCCACCCCTTTTCTCCTTTTCTCCTTTGTTTTTAATGTTTACTTATATATTTTTGAGAAAGAGAAGATGAGCAGGGGAGGGGCAGAGAGAAAGGGAGAGCCCCAAGCAGGCCCCTCACTGTCACCACAGAGCCTGATGGGGGGAGTTGGGTCCCACAAAGCATGAGATCATGACCTGAGCCAAAACCAAGAGCTGGACACTCAACCAACTGAGTCCCACCCAGGGGCCCCTCCTGTTCTTCTGAGACTTAACATCTGTTGTTATTGTCACATTCACTGAGGCTCTTTTCTTTTGATGTTTTTTTGTCTATCATTCAGACAGGAAAATTACAATCATTCCGTCTTCAAGTTCTCTCTCTCTTCTCTCCTTCCAGTTCTGCGGTCAAGCCCATCTGTTCAGTTTTCCATCTTGGTTCTTGTTTATTTTAGTCATAACATTGTCACTTGGTTCTTTTTTGTATCTTATGTTTCATTGCCGTAGTGTTGTGTCATTCTGTGGAAACTTTCTGTATTCCTGGAATCATGTATAATTTTTTACTGAAACCAGGACATTAGCGATATCACGCTATAAAATTAAATCCTTCTGTGATACTACTATGGCTAATGGGGGAGGGGGAATGCCACCTCATTTTTGCCAGATGTGTGAGCTTAGAAAGTCTAGCTTTTCTACACTAGGCTCCCATTGACACCTGGAGGTTGGAAGGAAAGTCTCCTTGTCACTGCTGGGTGGGGGTGGGAGTTGAGGTTCCCACGAGGTGTTCTTTAACTCTATGGGAGAACACCATCACTGCTTCCCAGGTGACCTCCAGTGACATCACAATGGGTCGGGGAGTGTCTTGTTACCACCAAGTGGCGATGAACATTCAGCCTCTCCACTAGGCCTCCTCTGACACCACCTGCAGGGTTATTAGGGTATCTGTTATAACAGGGCATTGATGGAAGTCTGCCTTCTCCACACGGTCTTCACCGCAGGGTGCCCCGTGTAGCCACAGCTTTTTGTGTGGTGCTGGAGTGAGCCACTGTGGGCTGAATGTTTCCCATCTTGCAAGATGGCAGCTTTCCTGATCCTTGCTCACAGAGAAGAGGTTTTTGTTGGGGTCTTTTTTTGTGTCTATGCCTATTGGTGTTTCTGGGTGCAGGTCTTTTAAGTTCTGAGTCTGGGATATGTGAGGAAATACTGCCATGATGTTCCTTGGGCCTTGTGGTACCCAGCCAGTTCATCCTCTCACCACCTTTGAGAGCCTTCTTATGTTTCTTTTGTTTAGAATTTCTAGGATTTTTAGTTGTTCTTAACAGGAGGAATAAGAAAATGTATGTCTCCTCAGTCTTCCTGGAAGTGGATATCCAAGCTCCAATAACTTGGAAGTGTTCAGTGGTGTAATAGGAATGGATACACCACTCAAATAGACAAAAACCGCTTTAAAAAACCAGTAAGAACTCAACAAATGTTGAAAAATTCCTGGCTAACCAGAGAAAGCACAGTTATATCTCTGTGCATATAATGATCCCAAATAAATTCCAGATAGATTAGTTGTATAATTAATTAGTTTTGAAAGTGCAAATATATGACTGAACATAAGTGCATTGTATAATGAAGATAGGCATAAATTTATAACAGTCTCTGCACTAATGATAGCTGTTGTTAGAATAATCCTAATAAATCATTTAGAGAAATAGGAGTACTATAAGTAAAAAATAATTGGAGAAGGGCCCAAAGAGATCATTTGCATAAAAATACAAGTAACGCTAAGAAGTAGTAAACAACGGAAGATCCTAACAATGTTAAGTGAATACTGGCGTATCCAGAGAATAGAATGCCACCGGGCTCTCATAACCCATGTTGCAGAAGAATATTTAATGCCGTGGAAAAATGCTCATAAATCATCCCTAAGTACAAAGCAAAAAGCAGATTACAGGGAGGTTAAGACCCTAACACTATTTTATTTTAATAGTTTAAGACACTCAGAGAAAGAGCATATTAAGAAAAGCATTAGGTACTGAGGCACCTGTGTGGCTTAGTTATGCCTCCGACTCATGATTTTGGCTCAGGTCATGATCTCAGGACTCAGGAGTTTGAGTCTCATGTTGGGCTCTGCACTCATAGCATGAAGCCTGCGTAGGAGTCTTTCTCTCTCCCTGCCTCTCTCTCTCTGCCCCTCCCCTGCTCGTGCATGCTCTCTGTCTCAAAATAAACTAAAAAAAAAAAGAGAGAGAGAGAGAAACAATTATGTATCAGTACTTGAAAATGAAGCATTGGAACTATGATTATGTTTTATCTTTCATCTTTGTGTTTTCCTGTTTTCACAATACATTTTTTAAAAAGGCATAATTTTATACTTAAAAGAAAACAGGGTATGTTAGGGAATCTCTAGGTCGTGGAGATGACTTTGAGCATTTATTGATGTCAACTGCTGTCATTCTTGGTATCATCCTCAACAGGTTGGTTTTCATTTCCGTGCTGCTTGCTTCATTGTTATTTTTTAAAATTATTTTAAACATTTATTTATTGTTGAGAGACAGAGCATGAGTGGGGGGTGGGGGAGAGAGAGAGGGAGACACAGAATCCGAAGCAGGCTCCGGGCTTTGAGCTGTCAGCACAGAGCCTGGCACGGAGCTCGAACCCATGAAGTGTGAGATCATGACCTGAGCCAGAGTCGGACACTTAACCAACTGAGTCACCCAGGTGCCCCTCTTGTTGCTTCATTATTACAAAGTGGCTACTGTGCCTCCGGGAATCACACCAGCACTCCATGTGGATAGAGGAGGAAGAGAGCCCTCCTCCCGCATGATCACCCTCATCTCGGTCAGTACTGTTTTCCAGAGGCTCCCTTCGACAGACTTGCCTACACCTCGCGTGGCCAACCAAGGGGAAACCGAGGATTACGTAGGCAATTCTCCAGATAGCAGCACAGAGATGGCCAAGAAAGAAGGGGCCAGAAAGGGACGCCAAATGAGCCAACTGCGATGTTCATGTCGTATTTTTATGTAGAAAATTAAAAGCATATTTTGTGGAGTGCATCGATCGAATGTAGTGACAACCAAAATATGCAGAAAGTGTGTTTTGCAGGGCCTGTAAAGAGTGTCTGTGACATCTGACCATTAAAAGGAGTTAGGGGATGTGCTTACAGACTATTCGGGCCCTGATCCCTGCGTCGCAGGGGTGAGACATCATAAATCACATGCCTCTACGCTGAGAAGAGACGAGAAGGCTGATGTGGGGCGTGCGCATCTCCACCATGAACTCTTCTCCGGCACTTTGTTGTGCGCGGCCGGCAAGAGTGCTTTCAAGCTGTGTTTGCTTACATGAAACTGAATCAGCCATCCAGCGACTGCAAAAAAAAAAAAAAATCATCAAAAAGCAGGACCAGTCGTAGGACTGAAGGCAGCAAGCTGTCGGACAAAGAGCAAAGGCTGGGGGTCGGGAGATCTGAAGGTTCCATCGCGCTCTGCTGCTCAGCAGCTGTGTGCCCGTGGACACCTCATTAACACTGACCCCCTTCAGGTTCCTGATCTGTGAGGTCGGGGGGCGGTGTGCGGCTGAGACCACGCAAGCTTTTGGAGCCCGAGATGGCCGTATCCTATTATGCCTGATCTCTTCTGAAAATTAATAACTGCCAAGGCAATGAATCACGCTGGGCCTCTCACTGTGGGCTGGCAGAAAGGAACACAGAGAGAACGGGAGGAACAGAGATGTGAGAAGGCTCTGGCTCCGTGTCAGCTGCTATCATTCAAGGGAGACGGTACAGCCCAAGGGGGTACAGCAAATATAAACCCTCAGCACCCAGGGAGACGCCGCCAACGTTATTCTCGTACGACCGGAGAAATGGCTTAGCCGTGCGACTGAGCCCATGCTCCCCGTCACAACCTAGAGCCCTTGTTGATTTCATTTCACACACTAGAAAGAATATACCCCGAGGGTGAAATGAATCACAGTGCCCAGGAAGTGGCCACTGGCAGCTACTAAAATCTTTCAGGGATCAGAGGTCACACGAGGAACCTTACGTTGGTACCATCGGAAAGTATTATTAACATTCAGGTTCAGATCAGCCATGGCCGTCAGCACAAGCTGTGATGCATCTGGACTCCTCAGTCCACCATTTACAGCTGTGTGATGTTCAGCAAGCAACTTACCCTCTCTGTGCCCCCATTTCTCATCTGCAAACAGGGGAACAGTAATTGCCCCAGCTCCTTAAAACTGGGTGAAAAGGAAACATTTTAGTCCAATGCCTGATCTCTGGATAGTTACTAACAAAGAGGTAAACTTTCATTCTTCAAGTAAATCGATGGTTTTGCAACTAAGCTTATAAACTGTTACGTACTTCGTAACTTGTGGTGGATTTCTTAACTTGGGGAATAGAGTTCCTTAGTTGCAGAAAAGGCAAAAGTGGGGAATTTACCATAAAGCTTGGGGAAACTTTTAATGGTATGCATTCCAAAGGGTGTGTGCGGTTTTGCAAACAGTTGCTGCCTGCCGACCTGAGCCTGCTCTTCAGTGCAGTTCTGGGGACAGGGTGCAGCATGAGACAGACAGAAGGTCTGGGGGACAGACAGGAATGGAAATGTCTCTTTGGATTTGGTTTGGACTACATTTTTCAGAAGAAATGGACAATTGAACTGGAAGTAGTCATGGAAACAGAATCGGAAAGGTTTCTAACTCTTGTCTCTTCTTTGTCTTGTTGGAAGTTTCTCCTGGACCTTAACAGGTGATCTGCTTGCAGTCTGTGAGTAACAGGGCATTAGAAGAGAGTTTGAAATCAGTGGGGGGAAGGCTGGGTCGTTCATTAAATGGTGTTGAGACAGCTGGCTAACCATTTGGAAAAACAAAGTTAGAACCCTATCTCAAACCAAAATAAGCCACAAATGGGTTAAATATTTAAAGAAACAAAGAGATGTGCAAACCTCAGAAGAAAATACAGGTGACTTGCAGCAGAACTGTATCATGGCTAAAGATTTTATGACTATAACACACACAGTCAAGAATTCTAATAGGAAACATGATTGCTGATTGCATAAAAAATTTTATTTTTTAAATATTTTTTAACATTGATTTTTGAGAGAGTGAGTGTGTGTGTGTGTGTGTGTGTGTGTGTGTGTGTGTGAGTGGGAGAGGGGCAAAGAGAGAAGAGAAGGAGACACAGAATCGGAAGCAGTCTTCAGGCTCTGAGCTGTCAGCACAGAGCCCGACATGGGGTTCAAACCCACGAACAGTGAGATCATGACCTGAGCTCATGTTGGACGCTTAACTGACTGAGCCTCCCAGGCGCCCCAGGAGAGCAGTAACTTGAGAAAAATAGCTTCAGGGGCCCCTGGGGGGCTCAGTCAGTTGAGTTTCCGACTTCAGCTCAGGTCATGATCTCACAGTTTGTGGATTTGAGCCCCACGTCGGGCTCTGTGCTGACAGCTAACTCAGAGCCTGGAGCTGCTTCTGATTCTCTGCATCCCTCCCTTTCTGCCCCTCCCATGCTCATACTGTCTGTTTCTCAAAAATAAATAAATGTTTAAAAAAAATTCTTTAAAAAAAAAAGAAAAATAGCTTCAGTACATCAGGTGAAAGGGTTACTATCCTCAATACAGAAAAAGTTTTTATAAATGAATTAGGGAAAAGATGACCTATTGTCTTCTTTTCTTCCAGCCCTAATGTGGTGATGGCCATAGACAGGAGATTTAAAAAGAAGAAAGACATATGGCTGATAGAATAGAATATATATTATATATGATAGTGTATAATATATGATAGTGTATAATATATAATAGATGATAGTATATAAAGAAAATGCAGCCTTGCTTGCACGCACCTACTTTCAATCTATCAGGTCATCACAGATAAGAGCCAGCACGCATCATGTTATAGGACGCATTGGTCAAGCCGTAGGCAATTGTAGATTGCAAATATAAAAAACCTTTTGGGAGCTAGTGGGCTATGTGGGTGATGTTTTTCGTGAAGAGTCTTTGACAGCCTCCGGTATTTTTCCTTAGAAAATTATCACTGACATACCTGGAGATTTAGACCAAGGGTGTTGGTTCAGCAGATTTGGGAATCTCAATATAGAAAGTTCAGGAGACATATGTCATCTGAGGGTGGTTAATAATTAATATTGAGTTTCCACAGTAGAATACTATGAAATTGTTTCTTTAAAAAAAAAAAAAGGAATGTGTAGAGACACAATGACATCGCAATGAAAACAGTTATAAAACAGGACTATAATATGGGTCGTATTTATACCAGAATTCTATACCTGTGAACACCCGTACACAGAAGAATATTAATAAATGATTAAAACCAAGGGTCCCCCAGGCCTTCAGAACTGCCACAGTTGTGAAAAACAAGGAACTACTGGAGAACTGTCAGACCAGAGGATTCTGGGGAGACCATGAAAACGAAATGCAGTCTATCCTGGTCTGGATGCAGGAAAAGAAAGAAGACATTAATAGAAAACTGATAAAGTCCAAAAACAAACTGGAGTTTAGTTATGAACAACATATCAGTATCAGTTTCTTAGTTTTGACAAATGTACCCCAATACTGTGAGGTGTGAGCACTGAGGGATGCTGGGTGAGGGCCACATGGGAATGCTCTACACTATCTTTGCAGCTCTTATGAAAATCCAAAATTATTCCAAAATACAAAGTGTGCTAAAAATATTAAGACATTTTTGTGGGCGCCTGGGTGGCTCAGTCAGCTGAGCATCCGACTTCAGCTCAGGTCATGATCTCACGGTTTGTGGGTTCGAGCCCCGCGTCAGCACAGAGCCTCAAGCCTGCTTCAGATTCTGTGTGTGTCTCTCTCTCTCTGCCTCTCCCGTGTTCACACTCTGTCTCTCAAAAACAAATGTGTAAAAAAATTTTTTTTAATATTAAGACATTTTTTAACCTGTTGGATTGGATTGGGGTGACTGAAAGACCCAAAGACTTTCAGATCCTATGTGTATAATTTTCTTATGATGACTATTTATATTATACAATGGAGGATAAACTGATTTAAAAATAAAATAGTATAGGAGTATATGCATGACTATGGAATAATAGGAAAAAACAGATTATAATACAGCACGATCGTATTTACATGTTTTTTAAGTCAGTGACCTGTTTTTGCTCCCTTTTCTGATTTTAAATTGCAAATATTGTTTTTAAAATTTCTGATTTTAAAAACAAACACACATTGGGGTGCCTGGGTGGCTCAGTCAGTTGAGCGTCCGACTTCAGCTCAGGTCATGATCTCATGGTTCGTGGGTTCGAACCATGTGTCGGGCTCTATGCTGACAGCTCAGAGCCTGGAGCCTGGTGCACTTCTCAAATCTCGTCTTGCACGTCAGAATCAGCAGTTTCCTGGTCATGTTTTGAGGCCACAGAAACTTTATCTCTTTCTTCTAGTGATAGATTTAAATAAATATTCCTTTACTCTAATTGTGACCCAACATAGCTTTCTCTGCTTCATTTAGTCCCTTCAGTACAGAAGGCTACAGATGGGAGTCTCACTACAAATAAGAAGACAGAGGACAGTTTCACACCAGGAACTATTTTCCTCTGAGTGGGTTATTTCGAAATACAGTTTTCAGGGGTGCCTGGGTGGCTCAGTCGGTTGGGCGTCCAACTTCGGCTCAGGTCATGATCTCGCGGTTCATGGGTTCAAGCCCCGCGTCGGGCTCTGTGCTGACTGCTCAGAGCCTGGAGCCTGCTTCCGATTCTGTGTCTCCCTCTCTCTCTGCCTCTTCCCAGCTCCTGCTCTGTCTCTCTCTCAAAAATGAATTAACATTTTAAAAAAATTTTTAATGAAATACAGAAAATGACAGTCAGGTGATGAGAGAAAATACAGAATCACTCAATGTGAGCACCACTGTTGGAAAACCGAAGGACAGAAAGTCAACAACCATTCTGCCTGTTTCATGTGTAACCCACAATCACAGCGCTACCATATTTGGAGTAAATAGCCCAACATTTGAATGCAGATACGACTGACATTTATCGTAATATTTTGGACATGTGTCCACGTCATGCAGCCTTTTCATCTGCTTGTCTTACCCAGAAATGAATTCTCTGGATGGTCTCCAAGCTGTAGTTTGGGTTTCTAAGAATGTAAATACCACATTGTAACTGAGGATCCCAGTAGCTTTTAGACTCATGGAGATTAGGCACTGGGCGTGGCTTCAGAAAGCCTTGGAGGCACGTCTGCCCCCTTGGGCCCCCCACTGCTCTGCATCCTATTTCACAATTCATTTCTGCGAGCCTCAGGGATGTGATGGTTTTCTAGAACCTTCCTCACAAATGCAGTGGCTTATGCCTGCTGAGTTACCAGCTCTCAGAGAGTTACCACATTAAGGAGGACAGATTTTATCTCAGTAGTCTTAAGGGCTGAATAGTGGTCCTTCCCTCCCAAAATTCATTTATTAAAGTTTTTTTTAACTTTTTTTTTTTTTTGAGAGGCAGAGTGTGAGTGGGGGAGGGGCAGAAAGAGAGGGAGACACAAAATCCAAAGCAGGTTCCAGGCTCTGAGCTGTCAGCACAGAGCCTGAAGCAGGGCTTGAACCCACGAACTGTGAGATCATGACCTGAACCAAAGTCGGTCACTCAACCAACTGTGCAACCCAGGCGCCCCTCATATGTTGAAGTTTTAATCCCTTGTACCTCAGAATATGACTGTATTTGGAGACAAGGTACTTAAAGAGGTAATGAAGTTAAAATGAAGTCACTAGGGTGAGGCCTGATCCAATGGGACTGATGTCCTTATAAGAGGAGATGACAAAACCAGGGGAGAAGACGGCCATCTTCCGGCCAAGGAGAGAGGCCTCCAAAGAAACCAACCCTGCAGAACCTTGATCCCAGAGTTCCAGCCCCCAGAACTATAAGGAAATAAATGTTGTTTACCCCCCCGCCCGATCTGTGGTACTTTGTAATGGCGCCCAAATGGCCCCATACTGAGGGCAACAGAGCATATAGAGTGGGGGGGTGGGGGGTGGGTAGACTGATCTTCCTGGCCCATGGCTGGCTGACACGGGAGGTGAGGGTCGCAGCTGCTGTGGAGGCCTGTGCGGGCTGTGCTCAGCACAGCCCTGAGGGGCACCTTCTAAATAGATGGTAATTCGAAGAACTTGCCCACAGGTTCTTCATTAACACATGCTTTGCAAAGGCACACACAGGAGGGGACCCTGCTGACAAAACCAGGAAAAGGGATGAGAAAGAAGCAAAGGGATTTGAAAGAGATTTAGAAAACAGAGTCGATGGTTGGCTTCAAGTTTGAGGAGCCAAATGGAAGTGTCCAAGTGGAGACTTTCAATAGGGAATTGGAGATATGAAGATGGGGATTTTTATATGTGTCAATTCAAGGCCCACTATTTAAAATTTTTTAATGTTTATTTATTTTTGAGAGAGCAAGAGTGAGAGGGGGTAGAGAGAGACAAAGACAGAGGATCTGAAGTGGGCTCCACACTGACAGCAGAGAGCCCGACGCAGGGCTTGAACCCACCAACTGTGAGATCATGACCAGAGCCAAAGTCGGAAACTTAACCGGCTGAGCCACCCCGGTGCCCCTAAAACCCACTCTTTTCAACTGCAGGAGTTGGTAAGAACAGAAGGAATAATGAACAAAACAGGGAAACAGCCCAAGAGAAATAAAAATAAGTGTTATGTTTATAATCCAAATCTGAAGTCAGAGGCTCATTAGGGGAGCATGGTGTCAAAATAAGAAAAATGGTGGCTCCCATTTGTTTCCCCTCCTCTGCCCACCCACTGGTTCCAGGCACAGCCAGCTTCTCATATCCAATCCCTTGGGTCTTGGGAGCCCCCTGGATATAGAGATAGTGGATACATGGATTTCCCTACTCAGCCCGCAGATTCTAGTACCTGCAGTATGTCATATACTGTGCTAACTCCTCCCGTTCTTCCCATTCTCAGAACAATCCAGGTGCTTGGTCTGTTGCGGGCCCCCCCAAACTGTAATTCTACTGGCATCGTGAAAGTGCAAGTTTAAGTTCTCGCCAAGTGCATAGCTGAAGTTGCTTTGAGAATACATGTAGATTTGGAAAGGAGAGCAAAGCCCCTGGCCCTTCCCCTGTGTTGCCATACATAGTCCGGAGTTGACCATGAAGGAGGCTACATGGAGACCACAGCCGACACCCTAGCTTGTGCATTACTTAGGAGGGTCCCCTTTGGGACCACCTGGAAGTCACTGAGGAATGGGAGAAGGGGGTTGACTCTTGCTTGAGCTCAAAGTATTATCCTTTGGGCACAGATGTAAATGCAGCCCCAGGCTGGTGAGGCCCAGAAATGTTTGGGCCACACGAGACAAGTAAACATGTATTCAAATCCTTCTGGGAACCTGGGATAGGATGGTCTTGCTTTTTTAAAAAGAATGTTTGCAACATGAAATAATCATTTATGTTGATATTTGACTTAAATGGCAGTTTGTTCAGCTTAGTAAGTCCATCAAGAGCAAAAAATTCATATGTAGGAGATTATAGGAAAGCAGAAAGCTTTGGTCTTTTGGCAGAAGGGAAGGGAAATAAAATAGCTTTGACCAAGAAGTCAGCAATCCTGAAGCGAGTTGTAAAATCCAGGTTGGAAGCAATGTAGAAATGCACATCATCCGATCATGTCCTCACGAAGGGATGGTGACCCAGTGGAGAAGCTGGACTCTGGTGGGGGAAGACAGTCGACGTGATTTCTCCCAACTCGGCTCAAATTTGATTCTAGAGCCTCCCAAGAGACCATTCCAGGGCTTTCCTCGTTTCATCCTTGTTCAACATAGTTTCAGCCCAAATGAGAAATCAGCAGGGCCTAGCAAGTCTTTGGTTATAGAGATGTGAGAGATCTAACAGAATTCTCTCCAGTCAGTAGGGAGAAGAAATCCACTAACAGAACTGAATCCCGGGAAACATACTCTACCTGGAGGTGACGTGTCCCCATGCCGTGTTCACGTGCCCTTGTTTTCTTGTCATGTTCTAGCCGAGCCAGGCTGCCCCAGAGCAGCCAGAGGACTTCACGGAGTGTGCTGGGAGGGGCCATGCGGTTTCTACAAACCCATTATGGGGTCGGCAAAGCTGACCGTCAAAAGCCCATTAACAGTAGACAGATTCTTCTTTGGGAACCGTTTGAACAGTGCTTCTCAACTGCACTAGGCATACAGATAGTCCAGGAGGTATTGTTAAAACACAGATTCTGGGCCCACGTGGCTGGCTCAGTTGATTGAGCGTCTGACTCTGGGTCTCCATTCAGGTCATGATCTCAGGGTCATGGGATCCAGCCCTGCCTTGGGCTCTGCACTGATCATGGAGCCTGCTTAAGATTTTCTCTCTCTCTGTCTGCTCTTCTCCTCTCCTCACACACATTCTCTCCCTAAAAATTAATTTTAAAAATACAGATTCTGATTGAGAAGGTCTGAGATGGGGTCTGAAACTTTATACTTCCAAATAGCACCAATTCTGTTGATCCACGTGCTACTTCAGTAAGTTGGCTTTTCCTATAACATACCCTAGATTGAGGAACATGGCATTGCTTTCTCCACCTAGTGCTGCAAGAGAAAACCGTCAGCCATGGACGTGTTCAGCCTCAGTTGAATTCTAGACCGCCTGCACTTGATGAATGAGCCTTACAGATAATCACCAATTCAAGGGAAAGAGAGATTTATGTCAACGCTTGTAATTTTTGTTATCTGTCACCGTTATGAAACACCATGTTATGAAATACTGAATTTATGCACAACTCCCCCAATTACTGGCAAACTGTCCACGCTGAACATCTCATTTCAAATCTGCTTAGTTGAAAAGTATGGTCATTGTACTGCATCACTTGAAGAGAGAACCTGCCCAGGGATTCAGAAGACTTGAAGTCCTCACTCTGTCATTTGCCGGCTGGGTGACTCTGAGTACTGCCCTCCGCCCTCTGAAGCCTGGATGTGAAACGAATAGGACTGACTGCATGTCTGTAGGGATCCCTCAGCTGTAAGCTCTGTCTGCTGCATAACATATTGAAACATCATTTAAATTTTCGCCAATGATTAGGAAGGTGCTGGCTGTGGGGGTGTGAGGCTCGTCATTGGTGTAAATACCCTCGGTTTCACATCAGTGAGAACAGGACAGAGAGTGCAGTGTTTGGGGCACTGGCTTTTTTTTTTTTTTCACATTTTTTTTTTTTTTGAGAGACAGAGACAGAGCATCAACAGGGTAGGGGCAGAGAGAGAAAGAGACACAGAATCTGAAGCAGGATCCAGGCTCTGAGCTAGTGGTCTGCACAGAGCCTGATGCAGGGCTCAAACCCATGAACCATGAGATCATGACCTGAGCTGAAGTTGGACGCTCAACTGACTGAGCCACCCAGGCGCCCCAGGGCATTGGCTTTAAAGTCAGACAGAGATGGGCTCCAACCCTGCCTCCCCATGTTACCAGCCTCATAGTATTACAGAGGATGGGATTTCTCGGAATTTCAGTTAGATCATCTACAAAATGTCCAATGGGACAGCCTCACTAGAATATTATTTTTTTTCTGTTTTTTATTTATTTTTGAGAGACAGACAGCACAAGCAGGGGAGGCTCAGAGAGAGACAGTGTGAGCAGGGGAGGGTCAGAGAGAGAGGGAGACACAGAATCTGAAACAGACTCCATGCTCTGAGCTGTCAGCACAGAGTCCGACATGGGGCTCGAACCTACTGACCATGAGATCATGACCTGAGCTGAAGCCGGACACTTAACCGACTGAGCCACCCAGGCGCCCCTAGAATATTCTAAGTAGAGTGGCCAACAGTTCTGGTTTTCCGGGAGTGGAACTTTGAATGCTAAAACCAGGACAGTCCCGGGCAACAGGGTCATTGGCCGTCCTAAATTCCCAAGGGCTAACTGTGAGACTCCCATAAAGCACATAGAAACTGTTGAGCCACCATTAGCCACCATTACTGACAGTGTAGAAGCCTAGGGAGTTCGGGGTGAATTTGTGTTCAATCAGAACCATAATCCAGAATTGCCTTTCTGATCCCCGACATGACCTTCTTAAAGGTTATATGGTTCTCTTTCCTAAAAAAAGAGAGAGAGGACTTGAAACAAAGTCCCTGCTCTGTCATTCACTTGCTGTGTGACTTTGAGTCAAACCCTCTGCCCTTTTGGGGCCCAGCCGCTGTGTGACTGCGATCTACAATGCAACACAAAATGGCCGCCCTCCTGCAAAGTCAAGTTTTGGATCAAAGGGCAACACGGCCCCTCAGTGAACTCGCAAGCCCAGTTTGGAGACTCTGACGTGGCTGCAGCAGACAAAGGCAGAGCTCGACAGTGTTACCGGATGCAGCACCAGCTAGCTGTCCGTTCTAGAACTGGTGTCATGTGCTCAGGCAATGCCAGCATCCTGTTTTTCCGTAAGAACACTCCAGAGCTCGTCTGAGTCTGGACAGGCACACAGATGTCTCCTAGGATTAGCCTAAGGTCTGTCTCGCCAGGGTCTCGGGAATTTAGGACTCAGTCACTGGAAAGTCTGGTGCTGTACTAATCTGCATAGCCAATCGGAGATCACTCAGTAACTGAATTCTCTTCCTCCCCCTCCCCCCACGAAATTCTCCTCTTATTGCCACTTCTGCTCTCCAACATGTTCTGCTTTTGGGTTTTTTCTCCTTTTCCCTTTCTTCCCATTCTCTGCCCACCTGGACCACCCATTCCAATGGGCTCTCGGCTCCATCGAACCGGGCGCAAGGACCATCATTCTGGTGGTGGTTCATCAACATCAGTTCGTCAGACTCCTTATCTTTAGTTAGTCTTGGTGTCCTTCTCCATCGTTTCTTCTGTGGTTTCCATGTTAAAGCATACTGCTCTATCCACTGGAAGCTTCTTCAGCGTCATCCCCGATCATGTGTGTCCCATATACCCTGGTTTCCCCAGGGCAGTTTCACCTTACACTGCTGTCCCAGGTTGGTAATTAGCTGAACCCACTTTTACTCTTAAAAACATGTCCTGGTGTGGGAGATAAACTATGTAGTCATACTTGCTAGAGCCAGCCTCCAACGGGATGAATGAGTCAGCCATGCCAGAGAGAGTGAAACATTCATAAAAATAGTGCACACTAGTTAGGGTTTGAGGAGGAAAGTCAACCCAAAGAAATACAGGGAGAAGTCTAACCTCGTGTTGAGCATTATGTGCTCCCGGGCCAGACTTCATTGCTTTAGGTAAAATGATGCCACAGAGAATAAACTTATATTTTATGAATAAGACAGGGAGTTGTACTTCTTAAGAAAAAAAAATAATATGAAGAGGCTTATCACCAAGCAAATAGATCATCATCATGAACATCCACATCTCCACGTTAGTAGAAGCCACTGGAGACAAGGCTCTGGTAATGGAGGGTGGACAGCAGGTGGGGCCTCATGGAAAGATCTGGACCAGTAGGACAAGTCAGACATGAATTAGGGTGTTGACTTTTCTTCTAATGGTGTAACCTTGGGCAAATGGCTTACTGTGTCTGGCCCTTCCTTACATCGCTTACGAAAGGAGAGGGTTCCCTTGGCCATTGGTTTTCAAGCTATGCTCTGCAGAGATCAAGAGTTTTAGCAAACTTGACTTGTGGAGCCTTGGAGAGAATGGGGCAGCTCAAAATTTCCCACCACTATTCACACAGAGTTCTACTTTCATCATGTTTATAGCAAGCAATGAGTCGTCCTAAGATGTTTTAACTTTGAGGGGCGCCTGGGTGGCTCAATCGGTTAAGCATCCGACTTCGGCTCAGGTCATGATCTCACAGTCTGTGAGTTTGAGCCCCACATCGGGCTCAGAGCCTGGAGCCTGCTTCAATTCTGTGTCTCCCTCCTCTCTCTCTGCCACTCCCCTGGTCACTATCTGTCTCTCTCTCTCAAAATAAAGACATAAAAAAAATTTTTTTAAGATTTTTTTTAACTTTGATTTTGAGATCTTGATACATTTGAAGATTTTGGTGCTGAAACAAAATGTGAACACTTACAGACTAGACCCCTTCTTGACTCTGGTAGATACAGTTCTGAGGCCTCAGGAAATGTCAGCAGTTAGTGAGCCTACACGTGGAAGTAGACAGAAGATTCTTCTAATGCCGTCAAAGAGGCACAGTAACTTGCTATTAAATGCAGACCCAGTGTGCACTTGTGTGTGTGTGTGTGCGCGTGCGCACTCACACACTAGTTTGTTAGGAAGGCTGGTGAAGACAGGTGTGTCCAAGGATTATGGTTACAGACATGTGATGGTGTGGTCAGGAAATGTTTTCACTGGAGAGGAAATTTCTAGGCCTCTGAAAGGTGTTCCTAGCAGTGTTCTCCTTTACCCCTAAGAACCCAGAGATTCTAACTAGTCCTAGATTGATTCTAGATTATTAGGAGAAAGCCTGGCATATTGCCAGTATGTCCAAAATTTTTAATAATTATTATAACAATAAATCCTGTTGTGTTCTAGCATTTCAGGGACTGGGCAACCCATCTAAATTCAAAGAGAAAAACATCCTTTCTTCTGCAGTGAAAATCAGAAGTGTAAACATTTAGATGAGATACGGTAACAAGGACAGAGTGGGTCAGGGAATCAGGGTCTCTTTCCCACTAGCTGGATATTCCAGAACCAAGAGAAAGAAGTAGGTAATGGTGAGGATGGGACAGAACTGCTTGCTGTCACTAACCTGGGGGAAAATTCAGATCTCAAATTGTAAGGAAAAGGTCGGCATCTCTGAGTGGCCTTGGGTCCTGGCTCCTTTGGAAGCCCGGTGTACCCTTGAAAATCAACCTATGAATCTAGGACACTTGTTTCCTTTTCTCTATAAAAGCACCAGAGAAGTTATAGCTTCAGATTGAACTTGAAAGAAAATCATCTGTGCTCTTTTATCCTAATAAAAAAAAAGAGGTTTCTTCCATTTTGCATATTATTAGTCTCATATCTGAAACACTTTTCTTTTTTTCTCTTTTTTAATGTTTGTTTATTTTGGGGGGAGAGAGAGAGAAAGAGACAGAGCATGAGTGGGGGAGGGGCAGAGAGAGCCGGAGACACAGAATCTGAAGCAGGCTCCAGGTTCTGAGCTGTCAGCACAGAGCCCAATGTGGGACTCGAACCCACAGACCCACAGACCATGAGACCATGACCTGAGCCAAAGTCAGACACTTAACTGACTGAGCCATCTAGGCACCCCTCGTATCTGAAACACTTTTAAATTTTGGTCTCAATTTGGAATTCATTTGAATCTAGATCTAGTCTTTTCTATACTCTGTCATTCCAAAATGACTCACTTGATTGCTGTTCCTTATTTCATTGAACTTCCAATCATGCCACAATACTATGTTTCAGGTTATCCGTGGGATTCTACTCCTTACGGGATAAAGCCCCAAGTCATCATATGGTGAGCATTCATTATTGCATAGCAGCCTTCTCTTCAGGCTTGTGGCTTGTGTCTTTATGATCCAGAGGCTCCAGACTGTCCATTAGTTGCCAAACACAACCTGTATCTTCTATTCATTTGCCTTCTTTACGAAGCTTTCTGAACAGTAGAGCCCCAGGCAGGAAGAATCACCTTCCTCCGCTCCCAGAATCCTTTGTGCTCAGATTCCTCTGTGCCCCTTGTTGGCTCCGGATGGATCCCACTGTGCCTCATAAGCCATATATATGACGTTCCTTCTGTGTAGACTGTGAGAAGCATGCCTGTGCCTTTCTATACCTCTGGCATCTAATATAGAACTTGGTACACAGTAGGTGCTCAAGAAATCTTTGTAGAAAAAACTTTTCTCAATGAATGAATTCTCAGCTGCATCTAGCAATCAGATGACTGAACAGTCCTCTAAAGGATGTGTGCTTCTGTTGTCTCTTAAGTGTATAAGCCTCTTTTACTGCTTGTAAAAGGAAGGGGACTGGAAATCTTTTAAAACTAAACCTTTTCTGTTGAGGATGACTTTTAAGCACGTGTTTTTAATCCCCCTTCCCTTCCAAATGTTCGTAGAATTGCTGTTCTCCCATAAGACAAATTAGCAAAAAGGCTGCATTGGCTTTGAGAAATTGGAAAGGGCAGTATCCACATGCAGACAATTCTGAGGAATTTCTGCTGAACGTATGCAGCTAGGATATGTTAGGTGGAGTGCAGGAAATGGAGGACACCAGAGATGAGCCGCTCTAACGTTCCCTGGCTCGAGGCTTTGATGGCCCAATCTGCGAAGGTGTTCAGTCATTTCTGGAACAAATGGGAAAGGTGAGGCCAGTTAACCGCACTGACAAAATCTTTAAGAGGAGAGTGAGACAGGGACACTTGGGTGGCTCAGTCTGTTGAGCAACTGACTCCTGATTTCAGCTCAGGTCGTGATCTCACAGTTCATGGGATCGAGCCCCAAGCCAAGTTCTGCACTCACAGCATGGAGCCTGCTTGGGATTCTCTGTCTTCTCTCTGTGCCCCTCCCCTGCGCTCCCTCTCTCTTTTTCAAAATAAATTTTTAAAAAGTCTTTATTTTCTAAAAATTTTCTTTATTAATGTTTATTTTTGAGAGAGAGGGAGACACAGAATCTGAAGCAGAATCTAGATTCTGAGCTGTCATTACAGAGCCTGATGCGGGGCTCGAACCCACAACCCGGGAGATCATGACCTGAAACGAAGTCAGATGCTCATGCAACTGAGCCACACAGGTGCTCCTATAAAAACAAATAAAAACAACAACTTTAAAAGTAGGAGATTCAGATAAACTCTACATGAAAAAAAAATTATGAAACAGGGAAATTTGCATACAGACTGGCTATTTTCTGCCTTACAGAAAAGATAAGCGTTAGATTGAAGTCCATCCAGGCGTGAGTTACCATGCCATTGGCCGCAAGTCCAATGTTAACGAATCAACAACGTATATTAAGTAAGGTGTCTTGAAACAGACACACACATGGAACAAGCATGTGTATTAATCGGTTGACCAAAATGTTGTGACCAGAGGCTCTTAGGAACATAAGCCTGTTTCACTCAAGAGCAGTGACTAGGGATTTGCTCTTTCGGTGTTCACGAAACTTTAAAGCACATAACTACCACAAATAACAAGAATCAGCTGTCAACAGGGACAGACTGGTATGTGTCTGACATTTGCTCCAGAATTGTCTGCGGGACTAGAGGCGGTAATAGGAATGAGGCAGGCCATGTGATAGGTACATGAGGATTCACTATGCCCCTCTCTCCGCTTTCGTATATATTGAAACTTCCCATAACAGAAAGGGTTTCATTTTTAAAAGAAAGAGGGAGACTAGGATCACCAAAACACGAATTTGGCTTTTCTTCAGGCATTAAAAATCATTTCATGTATTATACAAGGGAATCTAATTATTTAGAAGTAGAATGAATTAAATTTCACATGAAGTATAAATGATCCAGTGGCAGGGAAAGTTAGTATATACAAAACGGCCAACGCAGAAGATAGTGCATGAGTGTGGGCTTTATAAATTGTAAGGTAATATGGAAATTTACATGTCGTTTTTGGACGGAAAAAGAAAAAGGCAAGGGACATGTAAATAACAGACTACGTTCTGCCATTTCACTGGGCTAAATCTCCGTTTCTAACCTTCACTCTTGTTTATCCCATTAATAAACCTGCTTCAGGCGCCTGCAAGGCTCTGACTGCTCAGTCCCAGCTTGGTGTCTGAGAGTCAGTAATAGGTCAAGTGCAAGGGCGGAAGCCCTACTTTTTCCCTACACATTTCCATGATGACCTCTTCTTGCTCTGGGGCCCTCTGACACAAATTCAGCAGTGACCTTCGACAAGCTGAAGCCTCTGTCTCATTCTCTGCCCCCTCACCTCCTGCAACAGCGTTTTCCAGCTCTTAGACCATCAGACACACGGACACACACCCTCAGAAGCTCACAGAAAGCAAGTGAAGGAAAGGCCCAAGCCTTTCCAAGCTCCAGTTCTGAAAGGACACCCATCACCTTCTGTCCTCTTGGCTTCCGAGTCCACCTTGGCTTGCACTCTGCAGAAGTGGTCACTTTACGTGCCCTCCACGGAAGTGGGGACCATGTTTTTCCACTGCCATGGCCTCAGCAGGTAGAACAATGCAGGGCACGTGCAAAGGCACTCAAAACACGTCTCCTGAATGAACGGTTGGGAGGAAAGCACAGTGCAGATTTCTCTAAGTCCCTGTCTCTCCGTGCGCACAGACACTGCGACAGTTGCTGGTGTACAGTGTGTCAGGGTGAGCACTGAGCAAGCAGACCGCCGTATGCTGGCCTCTCTCCTGCCAGCCTTCAGAGCGGCCTCCGTTAATACATCATTATGCCTTCCTCCTCACTTTTAGCTGAGTTATTCCAAATGTATTTGTACAGGATCCATGTGAACCTACAGGTAAAATGAGACCGGAACGCTCTCTTTCTATGAAGTGTATGGGCAGGTGTGTACACGTGGCTGCCCTTGACTTTGGGCTGATGTGAACTCACTGCCATTTTTAAGGAGCAATCCCCCTTAGTTATAGTCTACCAAGTAGTTTCATTATGCTTCTGTAATTTTATTTCAGAAAGAAACGTCCTCCCATAGGTTGGACACTAAAGAAGGTCCTCAACCTCAGATCTCCAAACATAAAACGAAATGTTTGGGCAAAACGTTCAAGTGATCTTCTGATTGATTCCAAACTTCCCCTTGCTTATCACACACTCACTCTTGGGCTTAGCAACTGTCTGTATTTGTTCACTACTTGGGACCAAATTCAATGTATTTGCCTCTAGTGGGAATCCGAGGGGATGCTATACGTCTCCTGCGTCAGTCTCGGGAAGCGTTCCAATATTGGTGCCTGGGGAAATGTAACACCCTCGTAAGCCTCCTACACAAGGAAACCATAAACAAGTGATAGAAAGTATTGATGTTGTCTGATATAGACTTTATTAAAAATTACAATGTAGGAAGTAAAAAGGTAAAGGTATAAAGCCACACTGTCCATTAGATGGTTTTCATTTCTAGCAGTCACATTTTTAAAAAAGAAGGGGCACCTGGGTGGCTCAGTTGGTTAAGTGCCCAACTCTTGATTTCAGCTCAGGTCCTGATCTCACAGTTCGTGAGTTTGAGCCCGGCATCGGGCTCTGTGCGGTCAACATGGAGCCCACTTTGGACCCTCTGTGTCCCTCTCTCTGCCCCTCCCCTGCTCAGGCTTGCTCTCTCTCTCTCAAAAATAAACATTTAAAAAAATTTTTGAAGAGTAAAACGAAGTGGTGAAATTAATTTTAATACATGTCTTATAAAACTGAATATATCCAAAATACCGTCAACGCATAATGAATATAAACATTGGGTTTTTTTTTTTCATTTTCAAATTATTTATTCAGGTCAGCCTGAAAATTCCAAACAGCCTTCAGAATACTTCTTGAAGTAATGTTTCTCCCCATGTTTTACATTTGCTGGTTTTTTTTTGTAATGTTTGTTTGTTTTTGAGAGAGAGCACATGTGTGAGCAGGGAAGGGCAGAGAGAAGAGGGAGACAGAGTCCAAAGCAGGATCCAGGCTCTGACCTGTCAGCACAGAGCCCGATGTGGGGCTGGAACCCACAAACCGTGAGATCATGACCTGAGTCGAAATCGGATGCTTAACAATGGAGGCCTCCAGGTGTTGCTACACTGACTGTTTTTTTTAATTGAAACATAGTTGCTATACAATGTTACATCAGTGTCAGGGGTATAGGCACCACCACATTAGATCTCGTAACCATCTGTCACCACCCACAGTTATTAAAATACCATTGGCTGTTTCCCCTCTGCTGTACGTCTCTGTGACTTACTGATTTTCTAATGGGAAGTTTGTACCCCCTCCTCCCCTTCACCAGGTCCCCTCCCCCTCTCTCCTCTCTGGCTGCCACCAGGTTGTTCTCTGTATTTATGAGTCTGGGGGCACCCGGGTGGCTCAGTTGGTTGAACATCCGACTCTTGATCTCAGCTCGGTTCTTGCTCTCAGGGTTATGAGTTCGCGCCTTGCACTGGGGCTCGTGTTGGACGTTGTTCTTTTAGATTTCACACTTGTAAGTGAAATCACACGGCATTTGTCTTCATTAAATATACCTCAGATACTTGAGATGTTTCTCATGACCACCTTTTTCCTACTAAATCTTCCAAAGTCATTAAGAATTCTCTGAAACTCAAATGTATGTTACACCTAGAGTATGCATCAGTTTGGAGGCTAAAGTTTGAATGGCTAACGTCCAGTCTGTGGTCCCATCAAACAACACAGCTGACAGGAAAATCTTTTATACTCCTTCAGTTTTGAAGTCTCAGTTCAAGTGACAGGCAGTTAGAAATTCAGTGGCACTGGTCCCATCTCAAGTGCTCAGTAGCTGCGTGTGGCTGTGACCGTCACGTTGGGCAGCAAAGTCTGAGGCGTTTCGGGTGGGAGGAGGCTGTTGTAGATGCAGAAATCAGGACGATCTTGTGCGAAGATGACTGCGGAGCAGAGACACGAATGGAATGAGAGAGGGAGTCTGCCAACATGTGAGGGAACAGCCTTCCAGGAAGACAGAAATACAGACTGCCCAGGTCCCGGAAATGGAGCCGTAAATCTCCAGGCGCGTGTGTAACCTTCAAATTCTTGACCTTGGGAGTCTCTCCACTTGTTCTAAGGATGACACACAGCGCAACATCTCTTTGATGCTCAGGGGCACCAAGTTCCTCAACTATGCATGGCTTCCCATTTGTTTGTTCCTTAGAACAAAAGACGAGATTTATCAAGACGATGAGAAAGAAGTAAAAGGAGGTGAAGGCTCTCACTCTGGCCTCAGGACTGAGCCAGTCATCTTCCTCTGGCCCCATGGTGATCGCCACTAATGAGAAATTACAAGCACAGGGGCGCCTGGGTGGCTCAGTCAGTTAAGTGTCCGACTTTGGCTCAGGTCATGATCTCACAGTTTGTGGGTTCGAGCCCTGCATTGGGCTCAGTGCTGACAGCTTGGAGCCTGGAGCCTGCTTCGGATTCTGTGTCTCCCTTTCTCTCTGCCCCTCCCCTGCTTGTGCTCTGTCTCTCTCTCAAAAATAAACTTTTTTTACAAAGAGAAATTACAAGAATAAAATTTCTGGGTCCTACCTGACCAGCAAAGCACTGCTTCCCCTCACCCTACCCTTGTCCTTGAGAAAGGTTCGCGGTGGCCATCTGCATTTCGCTAATCTCGGTGTTATTTTCTCTCGCGGCTTTCTGGACAGCTGACACCTTTGACAACGATATCAGAAGTAGGTTTCCAAACAGCGCTATCCAGAACCCACTCAGAGAAATCTGAGGAAATGGGTTAGAGCTTTCCTTATCTTTGCATTTTCTTAGGCAAGTTAGACTGAGGTATGCAAGCAGCTGAGGAATCTCAAGCAGGGACAAAAAGTCTGGGGGGGGGGGGGCGGACTAAACAACCAAAAGCTGAAGCCCTCCTGTTCAGGGAGCTCACAGAGCTTAGGAGAGAAATCAGGGAACAAATTCTGTCTATTCACACGTCCATATCCCTGTGCATAAAGCAAAATACCTAAATGTGTATGCAGTAGCACTGAAGTGAATTAGGTCAAAAGGTTTAAGATGACAAAAACAGATTTTGTTAGGGTGATTAGTTGAAAGGGTTTTTTTCTTAACATTTATTTATTTTTGAGAGACAGAGCACAAGCAAAGGAGGGGCAGAGAGAGAGAGAGGGAGACCCAGAATCCAAAGCAGGCCCCAGGCTCCAAGCTGTCAGCACAGAGCCCCATGCGGAACTCGAACCCACGAACCGTGAGATATGACACGAGCCGAAGTCGGACGCTTCACTGACTGAGCCACCCAGGTGCCCTTAAAGAGTTTTTTTTCTTTCATTAAGCTGTCATTAATAATTAGCATTAATTAAAAGTTGTAACACAGTGAAAAGATGCCCAACATCACTCATCATCAGGAAATTGCAAATCGAAAGCACGATGAGATGTCACCTCACGCTTGGGCAGAATGGCCGTCATCAAAATGATGAGAAATAGCACGTGTTGGTGAGGACACATGGAGGAAAGAGCACCCTCGTGAGCTATTGGTGAGAATGCAAACTGGCGCGGCCCCTGGAAAGCAGTATGGAGGGTGCTCGGAAAATGAAAACATAAATACTGCACGATCCAGCATCGCGACTTGGGGCACGTATCCAAAGGGGATGAATCACCATCTCAAAGAGATGCACTCACATGTTCACGGCAACATTATTCACAGTAGCCAAGGCATGGAAACACCCCAAGTGCCCGTTGATGGATGAATGGATTTTTTAAATGGGGTATATGTCAACAATGGAATATTATTCAGCCATAAAAATGAAGGCAGCCCTGCCATTTGCAACAACATGGATGGAACTTGAGGGCACTACGCCAAGCGAAATAAGACAGACCGAGGAAGACAAATGCTGTATGATTCCACTTACACACAGAATCTGAGAAAGCGAAACTCCTAGAAATAGAGAGTGAAGTAGGGGTTTCTAGGGGCTAAGGGCGGTGGGTGGGGGAGAAAGTAGATATTGGACCAAAGGTGCAAACTTCTAGTTAGAAAGTGAACCAGCTCTGAGGATGTCACAGACAGCATGGTGATTACAGTTAATTCTGTGTTATATCCTTAGCAGTTACTAAGAGAGTCCATCTTAAATGTCCTCACCAACAGAAACGCAATGGAAATTATGTGACATAATGGAGGTGTCAGCTAATGCTGGGGTGGTAATCATGTTGCAATATAGAAGTGTCCCAAATCAGTACGTAGTATACCTTAACCTTACACAGTGTTGTGTATATGTGTGTGTGTGTGTGAGTTACATCTCACTGAAGTTGCAGGAAATGTTACAAAACAAAAGAGCTTGCAACTTTCCATTTAAAGTTACTCCTGTCCAGTTTCTCCAGCTCTGTGGGCTTTGATGAAGATGAACCCACAGATCATTTGCTCAGGCTTGAGACCAACGCCTCCCCCAAAGTCAGGGCCATGGGCATGAGTGCTCCTGTCTTGTTCGCTAGGTATAACCCCAAAACCTCATACAGAAAGAATGCTCCAAGAACATTCTTTGAACACGGAAGAGACAATGTCATGGTCCAGACTACAGGACAGAAGAAATGCAGAGAACAGGAAGTGTTAGAAAATGTGACCCCAGAGGCACCTGGGTGGCTTAGCCAGTTAAGCATCCAACTCTTGATTTTGGCTCAGGTCATGATCTCGCAGTTTTTGAGTTTGAGCCCCAGGTCGGGCTCTACTCATTGCCTGGGATTCTGTCTCTCTCCTTCTCTCTCTGCCCCTCCCTTGCTTGAGCGCTTTCTCTTTCTCTCAAAATAAATAAATGAACATTAAAAAAAAAACTTAAAAAGAAAATGCAGCCCCAAAGGCATTTCTGGAGTCAGCTGAGGAAGGAGGTTCCAGGGAATGTAAGAAAGTACATCAGATGGCTCTGTCCAGGGACACAAGAGACTAGGGAAGCGATAGCACCTGCCCTCGGAGGTCCAAGTCACTTTAATTGGCAGGTGTGTCCTCCTGAGGTTCGGAAGATGAGATAAATCAAGCACTAGACTCAACCCCATGCCCTCAGTGGCCCTCGAGTGCTAAAGGAGAGCACATGACATGGGTCACCCATACAAGCCATCGTGGTGCTGTGGGAACTCAGAGCCTCGCCTCCTCTCAGCCCTCGGGGGAGAATCCAGAGAAAGGTGGGAAGCAAGTGCTTTCCCCTGACCCTCGAGCCCGTCCTCTGGACTCCTGTAATTACATCAGAAGTGTCGTGAGGCAGGGGAGCAGATGCCCGTGCCCCTGCAGGATGATTGCTATGGAGTCTGAAGAATATTCAGAGCTCAGCAGGGCTGCCTCCCCAGGCGAGGCTGAGGGACCACATCAGTGGTATCCTCGAGGGAGATCTCCACTTTGAGCTTGAACTTGATGACCTACCTCTCTGATAACAGCCAGCACCCATGGCCAACGCCAGCAGACCCGGAGCAGGTGTGCTCATAACCCTGTTCCAACCTCTGAACCGAGTTGGGACCACAGAGCCAGGTGTCCCTTGTATCTCCTGGGAGAGGGTGCCCCTAAAATCGATCACACAAACTAGGACACTCTCACAAACGAAAGGAGACAGGAATAACGTGGCCCGAGAGGGCCGATGGGGAGCTGTGGCGCTCCAGGTAGAGGGCGCCACTAACAAAAATGCTGGGACTCGGTGGGATCATAATTCAGAACCACAGTGTTCATTAATGGCCTAAAAATCTGCCCGGTGCAGGGCGCCTGGGGGGCCCAGTCGGCTAAACAGCCAACTCTGACTCAGATCTTGATCTCGCGGTTCATGGGTTCAAGCCCCGCATCAGGCTCTGTGCTGACCGCTCAGAGCCTGGAGCCTGCTTCCCATTCTGTGTCTCCTTCTCTCTCTGCCCCTCCCGTGCTCATGCTCTGTCTCTCCCTCAAAAATAAATAAATGTTAAAAAAAAAAAAAGTTTTTAAATCTGCCTGGTGCTATTAAAGACTGAGAGTCTTCAATGAGACTAACAATAAATATAGCAGTGTGGCATATCATAAAGACGCCTAGGCTGGTAACTACTCTGGCGGAATGGGATACTTGGAGCGGGGGTATGATTCAAGGGGACTCTGCAAGTCTGGAGAGCAGAAACGCTAAGGAAAGGAAAGTAGGAGGAGACGTGTTTCACATTGCATTTCCATAGATTTTTTTCATATTTCTCCTTTTATTTTATTTATTTATCTATCTATCTATCTATCTATCTATCTATTTAAATTCAAGCTCGTTAACATGCAGTGTAGTATTGGTTTCAGGAGTAGAACCCAGTGATTCATCACTTACAAGACCCAGTGCTCCTCCCTACCAGTGTCCTCCTTGATGCCCACCGGCCCCCCCAGCAGCCCTCAGCTCCTTCTCTGTACTTAACTTACGTCTTTTATGGTTTGCCTCCCTCTCTGTTTTTATCTTATTCTTCCTTCCATAGATACTTTTAAATACCCTCAAAATAAGACTAAAAATACCTGTTTATGTCAAGTTATATGATTTTCTTCTTTTGTTTGCAGTGGTTTGGGGGTGTCTGGAATAGGATTTGGGGGTGAAAAATCTCCCTGTGCCCCCACAGAAGCGTTCCCAGGTCACACCATGCTGGCACTGCCCTGTTTTACACCCATCCAAACCGTGGGTGCTCATCGATAAAGCCAACACAGAGACCTTTGCCCCCCGGGATTCTATCCGGCCCTCTGAGACTTCACTCGTCTGCTGACCTTGGACGTCAGGCCAAGCCTCGCAGACCCACCAGGGTGATTCACTTAATAATCCTTGTGATCTTTGAAAGAGGAGGTTGCACCATAAAAGGGTTAGCAAATAACCATGCCTTAGTAATGTGTCCGGGTGCGTACCTCGGAGTCGTTTCTGTCCAAACAATTTTATAATCGTCTGCTCTCTGACTTTCTTCCACTGGCTTCCCATTTTTCTCCCCTCTCCAGGGCTCCTAAAGTCAGACTCACACTGGAATAGTTTGCAGATTCCCGTCTTTCTGATTGGGCCCATCTGAATGGGGCCGTCACAGCGTCTTCACAAATGGCATTTCCATTAACATTTTCTATTTCTGTCCATTCGGGGCACCTTACAGATTTCCCACCAAGATTTACATTGACTATTTTAAGCAAGTGCTTTTAAAAAGCCAACGCGTTGGCTAAGTTTAAATCTGACTTTCTCAAGGGATGCTTAAAAGAAATATACTAGGGTTCTTTTTTTTTTTTTTAAGAACCTTTGTGAGTTCAAAATAACATTCCAAAAGGAGTCACTGAAAAAACATTCAGGGTTAGAGGGAAAAGAAATTTTTTTTTTTTCTGCAGACCTGGCTACGGTTTAATGTTTGTTCTGTGTTTGTTTTTTGACACAGAAAAGTCAAATAGTCATAAGAGTCAGATCATAACTGAAAAAGAAAACGGGCTGTGCTTCTCACATCCGAGATATTTACAAAAGAGAGGCCAGTCAAGGTCCATTATTCAGTTGGCCAGGTAGAAAGAGAAGATTTTTGACAAATGGTGGATCAAAGGCCGAGCTTTGGAGATTCACTTAGCTCTTACAGGAGCATCATCACAGCCATATTTGAACTGTGTCGGCTGGAACTTTCCATGGGGCTAATGACCCACGACCTTCTGATGCCATAGGCTGCTGGAATGCCTGATATGCTCTGACAGCTGCCAGTCAGGAAGACAAACCGTGGACAATTACTCCCCCAAAAACATGGAGCTGAAGGGATTGTCTTCCTAGGTGTGGAGACAGATCTCTGCTGGCAGAGCAGGGCGGAAGATGTATCAGTGAGAGTCGTGTTTTGTGGCTAAAATTAAAGAACCCTCATCCTAGTGGCCTGTCCCTGAAAAGAGTCCAGGGGGAGGCTTGTGGCTGGTGTGGCAGCACCACAGTGTCATCAGGGACCCAGCCCTGGATGGTTTCCTCTGCCACATTGAGCATGTGGCTTCCAGACTCCACATTTACCTCATGGTTCTAGGCAGCTGCCAGGCTACCGTCCGTTACAACTGCATCCCAAGTAGGAGGAAAGAGGAAGTGGGGGAAGTGTGGTCCCTCTCTTTGGGGTGATGTCCCAGGAATCCTAGACGACACTTCCATGATATCTCATTGGCCAGACTGTGATCACAAGGCAATTGTGAGCCACAATGGAGGCTGAGAGTTGCTACTCTCGAAGGGAGCCCAGGGTTCTCTTCCATATACAGAGCCTGCAGTGCACCTTTTCTTATCTTCCGGCAGCACCGGCTTGTCTGAACTCAGCGCTGTGGCCTGCAAAAGCCTTGATGAATGCTTGCTCAACGCTGGACATAAAAAATAATCTGCGTTTGAAAAGGATGCACCGAATTCATGACCTGTAACAAATGGTAAGTCTTAGTCTCTAAAATACAGGTAGGAGTCTTCTCCTGTGCTTTTTCCAGAAACAAAGAAGCCAAGAAAGCCCATGGTACAGTCTCATGATGATGTAGAGTCTTCAAGTGACTTTTTCTTTAAGGTTTTGTTTTATTTTAAGGAATCTCTCTACCCAACGTGGGGCTCGAACTCACAACCCCAAGATCAAGAGTCGCACACTCCACTGACTGAGCCAGCCAGGTGCCGCCTTTCAATTTTAATACATGATACTCAAAGCGGTTCTTTCACACCAAAATATATGATGATGAAAAATAAAGGAGTTATTTGGGAATAACCGTGTCCATTACTTCCATACTCTGGAAGGAAATGCATGCTGGTCACAAAACCATTGACTGAAACCATTGTCAACGACAGACTCTAAGACTAAGGCTCCAGTAGCATTTTTTAAGTGTCCCTCCCCCCAGCTTTATTTATCAAGGCATGATTGACAAAATTGTAAGATATTTAAATATACAATGTGGTCATTTGATAAACGTATGTATCGTGAAAGGATTCACCCCATCCAGCTAAGTAGCGCATCCTCTCATTTATTTATGATTTATTGGTGAGAACATGCAAGTTCTATTCTCTTAGCAAGTTTCACAACGTTATCAGTGCAGTCATCATGTTATACATTAAATTCTACTGTCTTACTCTTAACCGTCTCCACCTACTTCCCTCCTCCCCAGCCCTGACCACTTTACAAGCCTCTGTTTCTGAGCTCAACTTTTTGGGGGTTTGTTTTGAGTTTCTGCCTACTCCACCCTCCCTCCATGAGGCAGATTCCTTTTTTTTTTTTTTTTAATGTTTATTTGTTTTTGAGAGAGACAGAGTACAAGGTTTATTTTTGAGAAATGGGAGAGGACAAGCGGGAAAGGGGCAGAGAGTGAGAGAGGGAGACACAGAATCTGAAGCAGGCTCCAGGCTCTGCGCTGTCAGCACAGAGCCCTACGCGGGCCTTGAACTCCCACGATCTGTGAGCTCACCACCTGAGCTGAAGTCAGACGCTTAACCGACTGAGCCCCCCAGGCGCCCCTCCAGTAGGCAGATTCCTGATGACATGGACAGGAAAGTGTCTTCCTCTTGGGTTTTTCCACCTCCTCCTCTTCACCCCTATGCCGAGAGGCACACAACCTGATGTGCATAAATAGGTTCAGAAACCTCTGGAAACTGCATGTCAAGGTGTGTGTATTTGTGTATTCGCAGTGGGAGGACGTCCGTCAGATTCTCAGAAAGGTCTGTGGTCCTTAAAACTGCTGCCCTGGTGGTTTGTGCTTCAGCAGTGCAGCCCCCACCCCCACCCCCAGGCCACACACACAGGGTTATCTCGTGCCTCCAAATCTCCCAGGGGTCAAGGAGAGGAGGCATTCTGGGTAGAGGAGCACCGTGAATCTGATAAACTCCTGTTTAGCCTCAATATTTCAGCACAAAACCTGTCTTCCCGGTAAAACTGACTCCTCCAAGCAGGGCTTTCTTTGTTCAGCTTAAGCTACCTGCCCCTTGGCTCGTCATATTGTGTTGTAACTGTTTGCCTGTGTCGTGATTGATTTTTCACATACGTGTCACCTGTGACCACAACTGGCACATTCCAGTGAGTTTCCAGTGGGTGGGTGGGTGGATGAGGGATGGATGGATGGATAGATGGATGATGGATGGAGGGAGGCGGGGGAATAGATGGATGATGGAAGGATGGATGGACGGATGGACTAAAGGGATAGATGGGCCTTCTCTTCTCATTGCCAGTTTTGCATTATCCACAGATCCATTCTGTTCCAGATCAGATTAGTCATTTCCCTAACTCAGGTCTAATATTAGCAATGCCTGAAACTGCTGAGTGTTTGGGCATTAGAAGACACAATCCTGATTCACTGAACTTCAGTCCGCCCATTTCTGTTTTCTCCGGACGAACTCTAGAGCTGAGGCAATATTCTGTAAACGGGCCCCGTTCCGCTCCGTTAACTAGTGTCTTCTCTCTGACGGGACTGCTTCATGCCTCTGCTTCCAGGCTCTGGCTGATCCGAATGTAGCACCATTTTTCACAAGTTGTTTTTGCTTTAGCAACTTTCCATGGCTCTCTGTCAGTCACCAGTCCCCACCCTTCAACAGCAACTGGATTTTTAAAAACTGTTTAGTTTCTTCCTGGGGTTTTACCAAGTTTTCAGATGACAGTGCTGAGCGGCATGTTTTCAACGTGCTTACTTACCCCCAGGAGCTGATGACCTTTCTCCTCCACGTCGATAAGCCAGGAAAGACCGGGAGAGACAAGAGTTACCGCCTCACAAGCCCAGAGTCTGCCCGCCTGGAGCAGCGTTTTGGGTGAAGCTCATTATTTGTGGAAATGGTGTGTTCCGCAGGCAAAAATAACTTTTTAAAAAAAGAACCAATCTGCACCCTCCCAAAGTCATGTCAAAATGGATGCAAGATTTCTCATGAAAAGGAGAACCATTTTCATTATGGCCTGAAGGGTCCCCATGTACGTGGCCATGCCACATGAAGCCTAATCTAGGCAGCCTTAGGGTCCAGAACAGGCTACTAGAGGCTTAAAGATGAGGTAATGAGAACAGAGGTCAAGGATGGGAAACAGGCTTTCTATTAGCAGCCACACAGCCATGGGAAAATCTCACTCAGAGACCATCAACTAATGAAAAAAAACATTGAAACAGAAGAATATGGGAACTTTCCCTTACCTGCTCTTAAATTAAGCACGAAGAGGGGCGCCTGGGTGGCTCAGTCGGGGAAGCGTCTGGCTTCAGCTCAGGTCATGATCTCACGGTTCGTGGGTTCGAGCCCCGCATCGGGCTCTGTGCTGACAGCTCAGAGCCTGGAGCCTCCTTTGGATTCTGTATCTCCCTCTCTCTCTCTCTGACCCTCCCCTGCTCGCGCTGTCTCTCTCTGTCTCTTAAAAATAAATAAAAAACATTAAAAAAAATAAATTTCTAAAATTAAGCACAGAGGAACACCAGACTTTAAATAATAAAGCAAAACATAGAGATAAGCTTCATATGAGACTCAGCAAAGGGAAAGACAAGGAAAAGGGGGGGGGGCGGGAAAGGGAAGGGCATAAATAGAGGAGAGGGAGCTTTTTAAATTGCTTTAATCACTGGCCTATATTGTTACTCTCTGTAAAGATGTGAAGCACAGAGAGGTTAAGTAACTTGCCTAAAGTCAACACAGCTAGCTGGGAGAGGAGCTGGGACTTGAACCCGAGCAGCCGGGCTCCAGGGTCTGCCATGATGCGGGTGTGACGGGCGGCTTGGGAAAGCTGAGCGTTCCAGCTCTGGCCCCCTTACTGCAGACTGACTATTCGAATCCCTTTAGGATTCACGTGTGACACCTGAGTCCTAACGGGATGGGATTAGGGGGCTGGGCCATTGGGGTGACCAGGTCATGATCACAAACGGGCTCAGTGCCTGCGTAAAGGAGGGCCCTTCTGCTGTGTTCGTCAGGACCCAGCAAGGAGCTCAGGTACGGAATCTTCCAGCGCCTTGATCTCAGACTTCTTAGCCTCCAGAGCTGTGAGAAGTAAGTGTCGTGGTTAAGTCCCTCGGTCTATGCGGCGTTCTGTTACAGCAGCCAGGTGGGGCTGAGAGCCCATTTCAAAGCCCCTTGAGAGGTGAGCCGCCCACCCTCCGCTCACCCCACTCGCTCTTGGTAGAGCATCTCTGAGTGCCCAGCTCAGCTCATCACCCCTCACCCGGGGTTGACCCCATCTAATTCTCCAACTAGGTGACCTTGTATCCTGTCCCCGCGGGGCCGGGTGCCCCATCTCCAACAGAATCGTTGGGGAGCTCCCCATCCCCTCTGGCCCCACCTGCTGTCAGCACACCTGGCCTGCTGTTTGATCCGTTCACGTCCACATGCCGTCCTAAGCCCATGGAGTCCCTGGTGGCATCTAGGGAGATGAAGGCATCCCGACTTGGATCCCAGCACCCAGGGCTTCTGCAGAATCCAGCGTGGAGAGAACGTGTTGAAAACCAGTGGAAATGAAGTTAGTTCTCAGCGGGGACGTCACCGTGCGGTCGGAGGCCGATGCTGATGGGTTCAGACAGTTCCGATCCCATCGCTGTTGAAACTAGAAGTTTCCCCCAAGCCAGAGACCTACGGGGCGGACACTCCAGCCTCCGTAGCAGTAGGACGTCTGCAGGTGGGAAGGACACACAGTGACTTCTTGACTAGATGGAGGAATGTTTCCAATCTTGACGAGACTCGACTCTATTGGGAAAATGTTGTTTTGTAGATGGAACACGCTCGACCACTTCCCTGCCCTAGAAGTTCTCATCCAATCGCAGGCTCCGCCTCTGGTTCAGAAGACGCGCTCAGGAAAGGCCTGGGTTTGAGTTAAGTTGTGTCGAGGAGCGTGGTGGGTACAGTAATGTGACGTCCGGAGCCCCAGCCCCGGGGGTGCTGGGGCGCGGTGCACCTCAGCTGAATCTCACTCAGGCACTTGCTCTCAGCCGAACAGAATTGCGCACGGTTCATACCCTCCCAGGGGGCACGCATATTCCCTGCCTGCTTCTCGGAGACGGGGATGAGAAGGCCCCCCAAGGAGGACAGCTTTAGAGGACCACCCCCACTCCAGCGCTGGCTGGGGGCTCAGGACCCAGGGTAGCGTAGAGAGGAAGCATCGGCTCATCTCAGGCGCCACATTTAAGGGGCCGCCAAAGATCTCAGGAATCAGGACGTACGCAACTCTACCGCGCTGGTTTCCTTACATGATGCAAAAAAATCCATGATCATTAGGAAAACTTCACACCCAGGCGGACCTCGACAGGCCCAGGATTAAGGTGAGGAGATTGAAGTTCAGTCCTGCCGGTGAAATTTAGACTTCATTCCAAATGTTGTGCATCGTGGATTTTTTTTTTTTAATATTAGCTTAAAGTTATTTAAATGCTGCGTTAAAACCTTGTGTATCTTGGCTAAGTTTTCTGGTGCCCCTTCCATATCACCCCCAGGCAGAACTTTGTCAGCCTAGTCCCTGCAGTCCCATGTCAGGGTAACCGTCCCCTCCCCCGACCCGCCTGCTTTCCTCGCTCCCTGTAGGAATTATCCCTGAACCGCGCCCAGGAAGCCGCCTGTACCCACACCTCACGATGTCCAGGTCCGTTTCCCAGGGACCCTTCCCAAGAACAAGGAGACCCCTCGGTAGCACAGAAAGCTTACACGGTGGGCAAACCCAAGTTCAAGGCTCAGCCCCACAATTCACAAACAGGCAAGCTGTTTTCCTCCAGTGCAAAATGAGAGCAAAAATGCCTGCCGTTCATTCCATCTGGGAGCACTTTGCGGAGCACACGAGCTCACCCAGGCAAAGAATTTCTGTGTCGCATCCGGCAGATACCAGGTGTTCGGGAAGTGGGACTCCCCTCCCTGGTTTCATCCTCACTGGCCCTTAAGGGGCTGAGGGGATCATCACCGTGACCCAGTGCAACCAGGCTGGAGACGTGGGCAAACGGAGGACGCTGCTTCACGGTCGTTTTGCCACGTGAGCCTGGGTGCACCCTTCTACAGCTGAGTCAACACGCTTTATCCTTTTGGCTGCTGATAATCCCGCCCAGCACTTCCCGGTGAGATCCTGACGTGTGAGGTCCTGCTGCTTAGTCGTTTAGAAATATCTGTGATTAGGGACAGTTAGGGACTGGGGTGGCTGCCCTCGGGCCGAGGAGGAAGTCCCCGTGCGCCGCTGTCAGGGGCCGAGACGGGACCTGTCAGCCGCCAGGGCTGCGCGGGCTCATTCAGACCCAACGCCATCTCCCAGACTTTATCTCTGTTTCCCCCAAACGCCTCAGACTGTTTGCTTCTCACTGATAGAGGAATCTGGCATCTCACCTTCTCAATGACCAGAGGATTCCTAAATAGCAGGAAACTGAGATAGGTGTTACGGAGTGTCAGGGAAATCAGGAGAGCCAAACGGTGGAGACCGCCCCGTCTTAGAAGAGCCTCCAGCATTGCTGCAGGGGAGAGAGTAAACAGACGGGAGACAAGCAAAATCCGTGACCCTCTCCCCGCGCCGTCCCCCCACGGGCTGCCTGTCACAGCCCTTCAGGGCTCAGGCGACACCTCCACCATCCAGCGTCCAGGTCTCCTGCTCCAGCCGCCCGTCTGCCCCAGACAGAAGCCACGTCTTTGTTTATGTAGCCCGTTGCAGCGCCGTCACGTAGCATGTGAGCACATACGAGAGCAGCCACATAAATGCATCTTGAAATGCTTTTCCCGTTTCCAGAAGCTTTGCTTCCGATGTGACTGGCTCCACCCACGCTTGTGTATTTTTTTTTTTTCATTTGTCTCGTCCATGGGATTTGTGTCAGTAAGTGCTGGCAAAGGAATGGCACCTCTAGGAAAGGCCAGAAGCCCCGAGTGAAGAAAGGAAGAACCTGTCTCCAGGGGAGGTGAATTTTTTTTCAGAGACAGTTTTTTCTTATGTTTGTTTTGAGAGATTGAGAGTGAACGGGAGAGGGGGCAGGGAGAGAGAGAGGGAGACAGAATCCCAAGCAGGCTCCACGCTGTCAGCACAGAGTCAGGCGTGGGTCTCGAACCCACAAACCGTGAGATCATGACCTGAGCTGAAATCAAGAGTCACGCTTAACTGACTGAGCCGCCCAGGTGCCCCTCTGAGACTCCATCCCTCTGAGTCAGAGTTACAAACTGGAGCCCCAAGGGCCACATTCAGCCTCCCTGGGCTGACAGGGTGTTGTGACACTTCAACTCTGAATTCTCGTGGCTAGCAGACGCATCCCTCAACATTTGCCATCCTTTCTTGTCTGCTCTCTAGGCCTGGGACACAAGCCTGGCTCCCAGGGCCATCTGACTTCTCTCCTGCCCTGCAGCAGCCTGTCCACAGCCACCTCCCTCCCTGGAGATAGATCTGTCTGGCCAAAACCCCAGGGTCTTAAGTAAAATTTCCTTAATTTCTCAGCCCTGTCCTTACATGTAGGGGAAGCACTCCTCTTTCTAAGCCCAGAACAGATCTGGGAAGACCAGATAGATAACCGTGATGGAGTGCAGACCATAAAACAGTGATCTTTTTTCTGGGAATCCTGACAACCACCTTGCACAGAGTTGTTATTTAACCCCCATTTTACAGATGAACAAACTGAGGCTCAGAGAGGCTATGCACTTGCCCAAAGGTACAAAGCTGGGAAGTAGCAGAGCTAGATTTCAGAGCCACATCTGCATGAAGCCCCCCCCCCAATTTCATCCCACTTGGAGCCGCCAGGGAGAAGGGGCAGCAATATGGAGCCTCCATTTCCAAGGGCAGAGTTTGGGAGAAGGGTGACGCGTGTTCTGAGCAGCACGGGGCTTTGCATACAAGTAATTCCTGTGTATCTGCAGTAAAGCAGGCCCGTCATGTGCAGATAATCCAAAAATAGTTTCTAATTTTTCTTGGGATAAATATAAATTTTTTTGGCAACAGACACCCCTTTCAAAGTGTGTTTTGATTAGAGTTACACGAAAAGGCGTTCTTATTCTCTGAGGATTTGCCAACTCACAGGCGAAAGGGAATGGAGGAGCGTGCCAGCCGCCTGCTCTCCTGCCCACCAGCAGGGCTGCGGACAGTCCCCACAGCTGTCCCACAGAGGCCCCCGGGTGCAAGGTCATCGGGTCTGCGGCTCAGTCTCCACCGCTCTTCAGCGAGAAACCCAACTCAACCTTCCTCACGTCACAGACGTTTTTTAGGAAACGAAGATCTGGTTGTGAAGTGTCTCGGCCAAGGTCACAAGGCAAGTTTGCCCGGAATTGGAACTTAGAATGTAGATCCCTTGGCATTTCGATACTAGCCCTCCTCCCTGCTCCTAACTTTGGACCGCCCGAGAGTCAGGAATGGCCAGGAATTGAGGTAAAGAGATGTCTGTCTGCATATTATTCAAACTACGGGCCCAAAATAGGAGGAGCAGAAAATGGCGGGTGGGCAATGCTCTGTTCTAGACCCAGAAACCAGGCTATCTTGGATACCCTACTTCTAAAAAGTCATGAGCGACTTGGAGGCAATCTTGAGGCAGTTTCAGTAGCATGGATGGGGCTGAAACTTGAAGTCTGATGGACCTGTGTGATTTGGGCAGATGGCTTCAACTGGCTTTCCCTCAACTGCAAAATTCAGTTACTGTGCGAACTCCCAGGGTCCCCTGGCAGTGCTGAGGGTGAAGGGACCCTAGTCCACTGGTCGTCGCGGATCCATCTTGCTTCTCTTGAGTGATTTATTGATTAAATTTAGTGATTTACTGGTGGGTCACTTTTCCTTCTTCCAAACATCTCCAGTAGATGAAAGAGAAGTTAATAAATTGTCACACGGGGCGCCTGGGTGGCTCAGTTAGTTAAGCGTCTGGCTTAGGTTCAGGTCATGATCTCATGGTTCATGGGTTAGATCCCTGTGTCAGGCTCTGTGCTGACAGCTCAGAGCCTGGAGCCTGCTTCGGATTCTGTGTCTCCCTCTCTGACCCTCCCCTGCTCATGCTATCTCTCTCTGTCTCTCAAAAAAAACAAAATTAAAAAAAAAATTGTCACGCAGCAGAAAAACAAGATGTATCTTCTCTGCCTCTCAGATCAGAACCCGTGCTCTTCTGTCCCACAGTTAGACGGTGATGGCAGAAGTGGTGACAGAGCTGCACAGGGGACGTGGGGGAGGAAGAAGCAGGAAGTGAAGCAGCTCTCAGCCATCCTTTTCTGAGTTCACAGGCTCTCGTAGACCAAGGCTGACCAAAGTCATCCAAGGCAAACTGGAGGCCATTGTTACTGGAAGAGCCAAACCAATGGGCGCCATGTTTCTGTCTCCACGATGGGAGCTGAGAAAGCCAAGAGTTGACCATCAACATGGTCTTAACTCTCAATTACTTCATCTAAGTTGATCCTCAGGAATAACCCAGAAACTGGCCAGAGAGGCTTCAGTCATCCCATTTGGCAGATAAGCAAGTTGAGATTCAAAGAAGTTAAATGATTTCTCCAAGCAAACAGGGCGTATGTGATGGAACTGCTGTTAGAACCTTTGTGGACCGTAAGGGGCTGTTCACTCGCCTCATAACTGCTTGCGGACAGTCTGCCTCTCATTCATCTTTGTGTCCCCAGTGCTTGCGGACAATAGACAAGCACGTGTTGAAGAAATGGGTTTCCTGTGTATCAGGCGACTATGCATGTATTTGAAAAATCCACTATAACGAATCTCCACGTCTTATCACCTCAGTAGCGGAAAATCTCTGTGTCCAGAACCTGAAACAAGGATAAGTTAGTGTGACTCTTTTTTAGCCATTTGAAAGAAGTTTAGTACAAATGTTCTTTCCTAATCAGAATCCCTCAGTCATTTAAAAAGAGAGTTTGCCCACTTTCTAGATATAATCAAGAGGCCTGAATTATATAATTTCCTGTGAGAAATGGACATAGCATCACCCGATGACATAATTTTGGTGCATTTAGGTGTAATAGAATGAGAAGCTAAGTCAGCTGGGCATGTCTTTGTTATTAATGATGCCAACTTTGGAGTTTTATCTGGAACCCTCCAGTTTCATAGTCCTATAAATTATCATATTTTTTAAAAAGGAAGTTCCTTTCAGAAAAAAAAGTCCTTTGTTTCTTAGTTCAGGATATCTCTGGCCTCCATCATCTTTGAACCCATCACCTCTGGTCTTTGGCTTGCATTCTTGCCTACGCGTGATGCTTCCCCCCGTTCCATTCACTTTCTTGCCAGACTGTCTATGTGGACAAGAGCTCTGAAGACAAGGGGTGGGGAGATGTCCATAGTTTTACACTATGACAGAGCACCGACCTGACCCTTGAGTCTGAACTCTTTAACATCAAGGAAAGTCTGAACTCTTTAACAGCCAACTCAACATGTAAGCTGATAAGTAGGAAGCAGCCACATGCCATGATTCTGTGCTCTTCTGTTAGGATTTAGAGCTGACATTCTGGTGAGGAAGAAACAAGGTGGAATATGAGATGGTAAAGATTATCAGAGGGAGTGTGTGAGTGTGCAGGGGCTGTTATAACAAAACACCACAAGCCAGGGGCTCAAACAACAGACATATACGCTCTCACAGTTCTGGACACTGGGAGTCTAAGATTAAGGTGGCCACAGGGTTGGTTTCTTCAGAGGCCTCTCTCCTTGGCTTGTAGGTGGCCAGCTTCTCCCTGTGTCTTCCCTTTGTGCACATATGTCCCTGGTATCTCTCTGCATGTCCTAATCTCTTCTTTTCTATATATATATATATATGTGTGTGTGTTTATATGTGTGTTTTCTCATTTATTTTAGAGAGAGCGTGCACATGCATAAGTAGAGGAGAGGGGCAGCGGGAGAGAGAGAAAGAATCTTAAGCAGGCTTCATACTCAGCACAGAGCCTGATGGAGGGCTTGATCTCTCTACCCTGAGATCACGACCTGACCCCAAATCAAGAGTCAGATGCTCAACCAACTGAGCCACTCAGGTGCCCCCTAATCTCCTTCTTATAAGGACACCAGTTGATTGGATTAGGGCCCACAACATCAACCTTGCTTAATTCAATCACCTCTTCCAAAGCCCATCACATTCGGAAGTACTGAGAGTTGAGGTTTTAACATATAAATCTTGGGAGGAGACAATTTAGGCCCTAACAGGCGAGTGTGTACATGCACCAAAGTTAGGCTTCATCTTCATCACCGTGTTTTCAAGGCAGATTTAGACACGGGACCCAGGAAAACAAAACAATGGATATGTTTTCTAAGAGCATTGTATGCTGGCAAATGTTTAACGACTGTAGGTCAGGCAGAGGGGAAGCCATGATTTGTAGTGTCTGTCAATTTCTGTGGTGTAGATATCCCCACCACCATATATTTCAAGTGTGGTGTCACTGAACACAGGGCTGGGAAGAGATTCAAACAGCCACATCTCACCAACACACCTGTAAGTAACAGGAAGGTAAAGTGACGATGTGTCGTCCTGGCCAGCTTCCTTCTTGCCCTAGTTGTCTCTGGCTCAACGTCCTTTCTTTCTCCTCCAAGCTACTGGTCCTCTAGTCTGGCAGACTGGAGATCTACACATCTAAACACTTCCCATTTCCCTTCATCTGGACCTGAAATGTTAGTATTGATACACAAAATCCTCAATAGGACCCATCTCACGACAGGACAAACCACCTCTTAGAATGATCATGGGGGAGAGGCAGCAGGTGTATGAAAATGCTCAACAATCTCCCAAAAGGGAACGGATCTGATAAATCACAGGAAATGCCCCTCCATTTCAGTAACAGTTCCTGAAATAATCACAGGCAACCTAACCTCTAAGATGTATTTTCAGTACTCTTTAGGAAGATTTTACATGTATGAGGCTGGTCCTGAAAAGGAAGTGATCTGACATTAGAAAATACTTATTAGCAACTAAAAAATAATAGATGCAGCCTAAAGTGCAACATGTGCTTTCCATAGCAAATTAATGTAATTACAGTACAAGTTCAGAAAGGTTCCCCATAACTTGGAGTGTAGGAGAGAAACGTGATAAAGTGGTGAAAGGATGCTGAACATGGGAGGAATGACCCAGAAGCTCTAGTACTTCTGTGGAGCAAGAATTCCAGAGGGGCGCCTGGGGAGCTCAGTCGGTTAAGCATCTGACTTCAGCTCGAGTCATGTCTCATGGTTGGTGGGTTCAAGCCCCGCATCGGGCTTTGTGCTGAATGCTTGCTTAGAGCCTGCCTCAGAGTCTGTGTCTCCTCCTCTCTCTGACCCGCCCCCCTCATGCTCTGTCTCACTCTCTCAAATATAAATAAATAAATGTAAAAAAAAAAAAAAAGAATTCCAGAAAGAGAGATCAGGATGTTTAAAAGATTAATACCGAAAGGAAGCAAAGAAGAAAAAATTATTCCCAAACTACAAGAAAGACATGAATCTTTTCACCAAGTCTCACATCTAATGAATGGAGACACACCTCAAGACGTAACTTCTTTATATTTTTTTAATTGAAGTATTGGAGAGAAAATCCCATAAGTACTCAGATACCATTTAAAAGCTACCCACAAAATAGAAAAAGTCAATTCTACATCAACTTTCTCCTTTACAACATCAAAAACTAGAGGTCAAGTTTACAGATTTTAGATGAGAAAATAGTGTGACAACGAGAAATGTTCTTCAACATTCAGGCTTTAAATCTATACCAGTGCACCCATCCCTACAAAGTAGACCAGAGAAAATTATTTCACAGAAACAAATAAATAAAATAGAGATAATGCAAGATTGAAGAAGTAAATATATAAGTAAGTGGTGATAATAAAAATGGTTATGTTTAGACTACAGTTTCATAGTTTTTGTTAAAGTGATTTTGAAACTGAATGCAAATATAAGAACAATTCTTGCCAAAAAATACTGTATCATGGAAAAGTAAATTAAGCCTAATTATCGTCTTCTGGATTTAATATTCCTGATCATTTTAACAAAAGCTAGAAAAGGGAGAATAGCAGAGGTTACTTTATAATCTAGTTTGAAAGAATCAGAGAGGGGTTCCCAGAAGGAGCGCCATTTAACTAAGGTCTTGCAGAATGTCTAGGTGATAAAAAGGGGAAGATTGTTCTTAACATAGGGAACATGTAAATAGAAACCCAGGGCATTAATCGAGAAATATATGATCAATTTTTTTTAAAGACTAGTAATAATAGACTAAGATATCATTTGAAAACCACTATAGGAAAGAAAAATACAAAGAGAAAATTATGGGGCGCAAGGGTGGCTTAGTCGATTAGGTGTCTGACTTCACCTCAGGTCATGATCTCACAGCTCATGGGTTCGAGCCCCGCATCAGGCTCTGTGCTGACAGCTCAGAGCCTGGAGCCTGCTTCAGATTCTATGTCTCCCTCTCTCTCTGCCCCTCTGCCACTCATGCTCTGTCTGTCTGTCTCTCTCTCTCTCAAAAATAAAGAAACATTAAAAAAATAATTTTTTAAAGAGAACATTATTATGGAGTCATTGAAAAGCAGAAAACATAAAACAAGATGAAAGAAGTAATGTCCACAAATAATTTATCACAATAAATATTAATGAGTTAAACCTCCCCCATTAACAAAGACTGAAATGGAATCAGGTTGAAAACCCAGATTAGGTATGTTTCTTAGATAAGTACCTAAAACAGCATGGCATGAAAAGGTGAAAATAAAAAGATGTACAAAGATGCAACTTGCTGGAGAAAACAAAAAACACAGGGAGAGTAATACTAACATTAAAGAACTCAAGGCAAGAAGTATTTAATGGCACAAGGTTGTGTATCTGTTGCTGTTTCCTTGGTATAAAATGGAGAAAACTATAAGAGATATAAAGAAAATAATGGAAAATATTACAAGTCCTATAAGTATACTAAGTGGGATGTTGCTTAAAAGGGCTTAGAACAATGCTGTCGGGCACATAGAAAGAGTTAAATAAATGATGGTGTTGAACTTAAGAGACATTGTTGACCAGTATCTTCAGAATTTCTCTCCTGACTCAGCTTTGCTCTCCACCCTCATCTGTACAACCCTCTAATCTCTCATTATATTTCTGCTGGATTACAGAAGTAACCCCCTAACTGCCCTCCCTGTCTCCAGTCCCACACCCTCCAAACCACCCTGCACAGATTAATCCTCTTAGAACACTATTTTTAGTATGTCACTTTTTGGCCCCAAGGTTATACACAAGAAGAAATCCAAACTTTCCAGCCTGTTGTTCCAAGTCTCTACAATCTTCCGTGATCCTACCTTCATTTCCAGGCTTATGTTGTATATTTTCCATATGAACTCTCTGGGAATGCTCACCTTTCCAATAGCCCAAAACATATTTTAATCACTTCTGTCTCCGCGTCTTTCTGTGGTCGCATTTGAAAGCTCCTTCCATTTATCTCCAGGTCGGCCTCCTCTGCTCCCAATCCCCAGTCCTAATCTCTGTGTAAAGGGAGTCAAGCCCTGCTCCGTAAAGGAACTTGCCTCTTCTGACGACCAAGACATTCGGTCCAATACCCTACCACCTAAATAAATCCTCTCGTCAATCCTTCCTTACCATACATCATCAAATGTAAGACTGCCGATGATAAGATAAATCATGACTGTATGCACAAGAAAAAAACATGTCAATTACCGTGTGGCAGTCCATTGATTCTCAAGAGGCATTACTTGTTTGGTGATGGTGCAAAATGGGAAAATGTGCGTCTTAGGTTGAGCAAAATATGGTGGGTGTTTCATTCATTCATTCAATAAATATTTTCTAATTGCCTGCCGTATGCTCAGCATTGTGCAGGTGCTGTCACCAAACAGTACCTCACAAGGCACGTACGTTCCAGTTTGCACACGCCTTTTACCACCCCTGCTCCCCAAAAAGGCCCAGGCTAAGCACACAAACACAGAGGATTATTATTCTGCATTACTTGCACGGCTTTATAGAATTACTGACTTCCCAGCTGTTTTGAACAACAGATCAGCAGATCCTTGTCATCTGTTGATTTCAGATTTTTGGATGTTACCACTTTAGAACCCACCCTCGAATCCATGATGTCTAGCAGTTTGCCTTTTTCCTGGAAATTGCATTGCCAAGGAGGTTTGATACGCAGCAGAAAGCCAGCGGGCAGAGTGAGGGCGGACTGCCACCCAGAATTCCAGAATCTCCGTGCAGCCTCGTCTTCCTTCTCTTCGACATTACTGAGAAGTCTGAGGATCCCGGAGAGATTGCAGGCTGGATGCCTGGAACGTGCCCCCGGCGGGCCTTGCTCAGCTGGGGCTCCTCGCTCCGGGAAATTCCTACTCGTGAAGCATACTCCTGGGAGAACTGAGTGGGGGAGGGGGCCGCCTGGGACGCAGCAATCCTCCTTCAACCCATCCTCAAACTTGTAAAGAGAGTTATAATGTGCGAGGTTAGTGTACAAAGAGGGGTACGCCCTGAAATGAGCACGGGGCTCTCTCAAACGAGGCCAGTCCTTTAGAGGACTTTTATACTTTAAGTTCTGTCTCATTTTCGTTTTTGACGATCATCACCACCCAGTGAAATAGCCAGGGCAGATCTCACTGAGTCCCATTTTACAGGGGACTGATGAAAGTGAGGCCCAGAGAGATTCAGAGAACTGCCCAAATTCAAGTGGCTGAAAAGGTTTCCCAAATTGTAATTCCTAAACAAAAGCTCCTGACTGTAAATCTAATGCTCTTTGCCAGATTATACATGTAGAGTCAGGGATGCCAGTGGGGTGAATGGATTTTCAGATAATTCCACAGGAGTCCTGATGGACTCCTTCCAGAAACATCGCCCCCGTCCACTGCCACCAAACAAAAATCAAAGCATCGTGCCAGAGAGTACTGACTGAATTGAACGTCTGACGGTCCAAATATAAATGATGCACAGAAGGTCTGCGCAAACCAAGGTAACAGTGGAAGGTGACAAGGAAATGTCAGATGCCCCCATGTTCCGTTTAACCCTCTCTGCTCTTGTCTGTGGCTTGGTCCCAACCAAAGAGCTCCAGATGGAATGGATAGTGTCTGGGGCCAGGCTTGGGGGGGGGGGTGTTATGACGGCAGGTTGGCATCTCGCCAGGTTGGGCCTTGACCACGTCCTCCCCTGTGACCCCGGCCCATGTCGGCTGGCTGAATTATTTAAATATTGTCCATTACTAGTTAATAGACACAACATATTGAAAGTTTTACAATCAAATATTTATGCTGCTAGAAAACATTTTACATTATCTTTAAACATCCATGTCATCTATTTATTTTCATTCTCTGATCTTTCTGTTTTGTATCAGAATTGGAGAATTTAGCCTATTTACGCCGAAGTAAATATTATGATGAAAACATTGGATGGCTCAAAAGTAGATTTTAGTAAAGTGCAGAAGTATTTTTTGTTAGGGTCAGTTGCACAACATCTCTTGGATGGCAATACGTTAAGAAATTTCCTTGGGATGCTCGAAGCAGGGAGGTTAATATTTCATGGCTGGACATTGTCTCTACCCACCTTTGGTCCCCCTTGATAGAGCATCCCAAACCTTGTTTCTAGCCGTTCATCCTTTTCCCACCTGGAGAGAAAAGCTTCTGGGGCAGGTGCCTCCAGTCACGGAAATACATTTCGTACTTCACCTTGGGCTGCAAGTAAGCGTTATCACCTGGCGGTCTGAAGTCGTCTGTTTGGGAATCAAAGGCCCTCAGCTTGGCCTCCTCCCTTTCTGCCAGATGCTTGTACCTTCTGAATGCTTCTCCCTATTTCTGTCTTGTGTTGCTGCTTTATTCAGCCTCCAAAGCCAGTGACCATATTTCAGGGCCAACTTACCTCTGCCCCTAGAGAGGGACAAGCCAGTAAATTCCTCCCATCTCTGAGTCAGGAAAAAAGACCTTCTTTGGATATCAAGTGGTGTGTATTTTTTCTTTTCCATGTTATTCTCAGAGAATACTCTTAAAGGCACAAGAAAGGTGCCAGACCATCAAAGGGCCAGAAAGCACCAGCGTTCAAGAGCGAATTTCAGCCCCTAAGTGGGTTCTTTTGCACTCTTCCTTGAGCGTCACTTCTTCACCCATATCTGATTTCTCAGGCTCAAGCTGAACTCCGAGTCGGAGTGATAGGTCTCTCACGCCTCGCTTTGGAAGCTCAGTAATCTGCCGCTCCCTGTCCTGACTTACGAGGGGCGTCACCAGACTTGAAGAGGGTGTAGAGGGGACGGGGGTGTAACGGGGCCCGTGTCAGAGTCCGTGCCACGTTCCCAGAAGCCTTCTAAACCTCCTTGAATGTCAGCTCCTTCCCCTAAAACCGAAGGCAGCTGTGTAGGAGTTAGGATTGCTGCGTGAGTAGGTAAGAATTTACATGTCTATGTATGTATGCCGTGTAAAGCGCCGCCTGCTATGTTTGGTCCAGGGTGCGTCCCCGTCAGTTAAGTAGCGATAGGTAGAGCCATTACTGTTTGTGCACGGATGCCCCGATTTCCTCAAAGACCGCTCTGGTCTTGATTCGCCCCGTTCCTCTCCCGTGTAAGTACGGTTTTCCCCAAGTCAGTATCTGAACGTCAGCTCTCAGTCAGTGCCTCCTAGCTGCCAGAAGTCACGGGAGGTAGGATGGGTCAAAGCTAGAGAAACATTGCAGGAAATACAGGGTAGGAAAATCCATGCTTTAGAGGAAATTCCTCATTGTGTTAAAGAATACACGTCCAGCAGGGGTGCCTCGGTGGTGGCTCAGTCAGTTAGCATCGGACTTTTTTTTTTTTTATGTTTTCTTATTTATTTTTGAGAGACAGAGACAGCACGAGCAGGGAAGGGTCAGAGAGAGAGGGAGACACAGAATCCGAAGCAGGCTCCAGGCTCTGAGCTGTCAGCACAGAACCCAACGTGGGGCTCGAACCCACGAACTGTGAGATCATGACCTGAGCCGAAGTCAGACGCTTAACCGACTGAGCCACCCAGGGGCCCCAGCATCAGACTCTTGATTTTGGCTCAGATCATGATCTCGCAGTTCGTGAGTTCTAGCCCTGCATCGGTCTCTGTGCCGACAGCATGAAGCCTGCTTGGGACTGTCTCTCTCTCCCTCTCTGTCTGCCCCTCCCCTGCTCTCACGTGCATTCTCATTCATTCTCTCTCTCTCTCTCTCTCTCTCTCTCTCTCTCTCTCTTTCAAAAACAATTTATATCTGGCAAATAGACAAAGAAGAGAGCCCCCTTTCTACAGACAAGACAGGATACAAACAAGACAGGAACTCAAGAACTGAGAAAGGCAGCCCTGTGTTACAGAAACCCGGGTGCAGGTCCCCATGTGGGGACCCAGAGAAGGTCCATTTCTGGGGATCTCAGCTTCCTCGTCTGTAGAATGAGACATTCCAATCAGATTCATTCAACAAACACTTAGCAGCCATTTCTGGAGCACGCACCGCATACAGAGACCAGTTCTAGGCCCTGGGTGCCTGTGGGGCACAGGGAAGACAGGATTCCTGCTCACATTCCCATAGTGGAGACCAAAAAAAAAAAGCACACCACTAAATAAAATCATTTGGTAAATGACAAGAGACCAAGAAAACGGAACCGAGAAATTGACAGAGCGTGTTTGGAAAGAGCGGGCTGCCTAAGGTCAGACACAGCCTTTTTGTGAAGCTGATACTCCCGTGAATGGAGCCCAGGCCTGCAAAGCGCATGAGGGAGGATGTCCAGGCAGTGAGGACAACCAACAAGTGCGGTGGGTGTGGAAAGGAGGGCAGTCCTGTGTTACTGAAGGACAGTCACTGGGGGAGCCTGGGGTGAGGTTGGGGGGCAGGCAGGTACCAGACTCGGGACGACCTAAAAGCTAGCAGCATGCAGAAGGCACGTGAAAATCGGGGCAAATGAAGACGACTCCAGCCAAAGGCATATTTGTGTCGAGGAACCACAAAGCACAGAAACTACCCCCAGGAAAGGAATGGCAGGACGCTTTGACCATCTCTGGTGCTGGGGTGGAGGGGGAGCGGTCCCAGGACTCAAGGGAGGCAACTGAATGAAAAACACCTCCTAGAAAGAGCTGTGGCCTTCATTCAATGGATGCTGCCGGGGCCAGGGGGACCCTGGGAGGCAAAAACCCTGACCACACTCTCCCACCTCCCTCCTACCCACACCCAAGCTCCCCATTGGCTGAACTCACCTGCAGGTCGGGGGCAAAGGAGCCTGTTAATGCTGGCCATATTGGCGCACCTGCTTCGAAGCCTCCAGAGTCAAGGCTGGGACAAGAAGAAGGTGTAAGATCCAGAGGAGAGAGGAGAGGGCATCCGAAGGTATCCAGAATAGCCAGGAGAAGCTGTTTGCTTTATTCTGAGGGTGATGGGAAGGCGCCAGAGACTTTTGAGCAAGGGAGCACTTTAGATGGACTTACAGTAAAAAGATCACCCTGACTTCCGTGTAGAAAGTGGGCTTTTAAAGGGGCAAGAGTAGAAGCGGGGGAGACTCTGGGGGGGGTTATTAACATCATCTGAGCAAGAAATGCATGCGGGTGTGGTCAAGCATCATGGCCGAAGGTAAAGGAAAAAATAGATTTATGATAGACGTTGGGGAAAAAATTCTAGAACAACAAACCATTCCCACCATTGGCAAGAGCGAAAGGTGATCCTTCCACAGGCCTAATGGGCAATAAAGACATACACATGTTGTCACTGCTGTGAACTCCGGAATCCGCCCGAGCGCCAATTACCGTTGCTTTTACAGGGCAGAGCGCACGGAGATCGATTTGCCCACCCTCTGCTGCTTTTACTTATAAGAAGGAGAGAGAAAATAAAGAATTTCCCAAGCCTGGCATGTAGAAAAAAATGATTTGTCTAGTCGACCTGATGAATAACAAATGGTAAAGTCTTCTGGTTTTATGGCAGGCGTTATCATAAAGAACGTGCTGTACTTATTATCTGGGTAAAGGGATTTCACTGTGTGATGTTGAAGTGAGTTATAATCTTTAATAAACAAACGTCAGGAATTTTCAGACTCCGCAGTCATGAATGTCTTGCAGGGTTGTTGTCTCTCTCTCTCTCTCCGTGGTGATTCTTTTGTCAGACATCCGCAGTGCCTTTGCTGTGTTCCCAGAGATGGTAGCGTTTCCAGCTAAAGATCTGAAGGCCGTTTCTAAAAATCCATGTATGTCCCCTCAAGAGTCAGGCCACACCAGTGACGAGCAGCTTAAAGGCTGGGGTCTAATGCCAATCCCAAGCCAGTATTCACTCCTGGAAAGTTCCCGTGTCCCATAAATAAATCTGAGGGAACTATTAAAATCATATCCTTAGGGAAGGTAGGCCTCCCATGGAAGGTGACCAGAGACCAAAGAACATTGTGGAAGATTTTTTTAGATCCTTCTGCACACATTAGTATTGCTGAGGAAATTGATCATCTTTGCAAAATTTACATACACAGATCACAACCCTTAGTGTCTTAAAAAATAAAGAACGAGAGGTGCCTGGGGGGCTCAGTGAGTTGAGGCTCAGGTCATGATCTTGCAATTCGTGGGTTTGAGCCCCGTGTCGGGCTCTGTGCTGACTGCTCGGAGCCCGGAGCCGGCTTCAGATTCTGTGTCTTCCTCACTCTCTCTGTGCCTCCCCTGCTCATAGTCTATCTATCTAAATAAATAAATAAATAAAACATTAAAAATTTTGGATCAAGAAGATGTGGTTTGTCTATACAGTGGAATACTACATGGCAATGAGAAAGAATGAAATCTGGCCATTTGTAGCATCGTGGATGGACCTCAAGGGTGTTATGCTAAGTGAAATAAGTCCAGCAGAGAAGGACGGATATCATATGTTTTCACTCATAAGTGGAACAGGAGAAACTTAACAGAGGACCATGGGGGAGGGGAAGGGGAAAAGTAGTTGGGGAGATGGAGGGAGGCAAACCATGAGAGACTCTTGAATACTGAGAACAAACTGAGGGCTGATGGGGGTGAGGGAGAGGGACATGGAGGAGGGCACTTGTTGGGATGAGCACTGGGTGTTCCATGAAACTAACTTGACAATAAACTATAAAAAAAATTTTTTAAAGGTTAAAAAAAAGAATTGAATGCTTAACCAACTGAGCCACCCAGGTGCTCCAGTATGCAAGCTGACTTTTATCATCGCTTTAATATAATAGACTTTGATGTTATTGTATAGTTGCGAATTTTCTTAATAATACAGTTGTTTCAAATAAAATTTCACAAGGTACAGGGTCTTTGGGGAAATATTTTTGGGGGGGAGGGGTGGATCCTATCAATATAAATAACTTGAGTCACTCAACATCAGCGTGTCAGCATGATTTTGGCAGCCTATTAACACACCAGTGGGGGAAATGATCACCTCACCAGGCTGTCCTCCCAGACCGGGCTGGTCATGGGGCCAAGGACAACTCATTAGCCCCAGTGCTGGAGCTCATTTGGGCACCTGGTCGGCCCCACCATGGGCTAGAGGGTTAGAGAATACCTCCGGAAGAGAAAGGGAGACCATGGAGGGGGCCCACCCGGTCTGATTTGGGCTCAGAGCTCTTAGCCCAGGTGGCCTTGTTGACCTCTCTAGTTCCCTGGAACCGCAAGGAGACTTAGAAAATTTCAAGTCAGTTACTCCAAAACAAAGCGCATCCCTGAGATATGACATCCGGGATCGAGCCCCGTGTCTAAGGATGGCGCTCTTCCTGAATGTCAGTTTCCCTGTCTGTAAAATGGGAATAAAAATGGTACCCACTTCCCGAGGTTATTGTGCATGTTAAATGAGGTAACAAAACTATTCACAGGATGGTAGCTAATGTTGTCATGGACTTGTATGCACACCTAAACACCTTACACAAATACACAGGTTGTAGCCAAGACTCAGCAAACTTTTGGGTGATAGGTTATATCTATCAGCATTTAACACGTGGATCTCTCTTCTGGCAGGTGCAGCGGTGCGTCTGTCTTCAAAACTGCTGATTGGCAAACCCAAATACAGCAGCAACAGCAAAAATAAGGAGACACAAAACCTTTAGAAACATTAGTTCTAGCTTCTCAAAGCTCTACCCAAGTAGGTCCGTTTTTCCTCTTCCAACAGGGCAAAACAAAACTCCCAAAGTCTAAATACCTTAACACTGAAAATCTCTTGTTTCCATGATTATAATTAACCCAAGCATGGATCACTCCACGTCGATATCATCAGCGGAATCTAGGAAAACGTCAGATGCACGGAGTTCTTGCGGAGAAAGTCTGGTCTCGTGTCACTGGGGGCTGTTTCAAGGATGTTGACCCTGCCCTCCTTTGGAATCGCTCTGGGTCTTTACCACGACAGAAAACCATTTTTTCCCAAAGGATCATCATTCACAGACGCTAATAGGTAGCATTGGGAGAGCACTTTAAAATATATGCTGTGCTTCTCTGCACTTTAGCCTTGCCTGTAAATGGGTGGGTTGATGCCTATGCAACGCTGTTACCACCGCCATCATGGCCACCGCCATGGCTGCCCTGTGGGGGCGTCCCATGTGCCAGGCTTTGTCCTGAGAACTTTATATGCATTTATCTGTTGAATCCCTCCCTAACTTTATAACCTAGGTATTCTCGCCTTCCAGACAAGGAAACTGAAACACAGAGAACAGAGAGGTTAAGTAACTTGCCCAAAGTCACACAGGTAGGAGAAGATAGAGCCAAGGAATGGCACTCAGGCATCTGGTTCCAGAACTCGCGTCCTTTGCCACAAGTGGCCACCAGGCTGCCACCACCCCCAATACGAGAGGAAGAATGTCCCTGCCAATGGCTCCGTGTTTCCATAAACTTCTTTCCAAACTCAACCCATCAGCTGACACATAAACTTTATTGGATCTTTTAGGATTCTCCTTTGGTCACTTTTAACCCGTTTCCCACCAAGCACACTGAGATACCCCAGCCCCGTGTCCGGAAGGCCTGAGACACACAGTTACCATTCTTTAGCTTTAATGATAATGTAACAAAACCCTGGTTTTGTGTATATGCCAGTGAGGGTGACATAGTTGTTTTTTCTTAATTTTTTATGTTTTTATTTGTTTTTGAGAGAGGGAGACAGAGCATGAACAGGGGAGAGGGAGGAGCAGAGAGAGAGAGGGAGACATAAAATCCAAAGACAGGCTCCAGGCTCCGAGCTGTCAGCACAGAGCCCGACTCGGGGCTTGAACCCACGAACCGTGAGATCATGACCTGAGCCGAAGCCAGACGCTTAACTGACTGAGCCACCCAGGCACCCCCCCGCCTTTTTTCTAATGGAATGGATCAGTACCAAGGTCAGTTTGCAATAAAGAATTTTCCAGAAGAAAAACAGGAATTGGCAACGCACTGTAAGATAATACGGCATGAGCCAGGAAGCAACATAGAGATGTTTAAATTTTCCCTGACATGAATCCTGACCACCCAGGGGAATTTAAAAAAGAAAAGAAAACAAAAAGACCACCTGTCGAAAGCAGGGCATGCATATACCCGGAGAGAGAGAGAGGAGCGGGCTCAGAGTCAACGGTCAAAACAGAGGCTGCAGAAGCCCCTGAGAAGAGCTCACACAGAAGCCCGGGGCCCCCAGAGTCCTGGTCTTAGCTCCGCCTCTCCCTGGAGTGGCTGCGTAGGTGAACCTGCGTCCCCGGTCTTCCCAGTCAGCTCCCGCAGCTGTCAAAGAGTGTAGTCACAGGATCGCTAAGAGGATCGCAAAGCGGAACACACACAGAGGAGTTTCAAAAAAGGTAAGAGTACATATGAATGGAAGCGTGAATGGGGCGCCTGGGTGGCTCAGTCAGTTAAGCATCCGACTTCAGCTCAGGTCTTGATCTTGCAGTTCATGGGTTCGAGCCCCGCATCGGGCTCTGTGCTGACAGCTCAGAGCCTGGAGCCTGCTTCCAATTCTGTGTCTCCCTCTCTCTCTGCCCCTCCCCTACTCACACTCTGTCTCTCAAAAATAAAGGCTTAAAAAATCAGAAAAAAAAAAGTTAAAAAATATTGTGAACTCTGGACATTGGGTGATCCTGGTGCGTCAACATAGGTTCATCAGTTGCACCGAACGGACCAGTCTGCTGGGGGCGGGAGGTATGTTGGATGTCCCTGTGACTTCCTTTCAGTGTTGCTGAGCACCCAGAGCTGCTCTGAAATAGATAGTCTTGATTTAAAACAAAAATCTTATGAGAAGAGCCAGACTAAGGTTGCAACCTCTCCTTGTCTTAACATGTGGGTTTCCTCGGTCAGTTTCCATAAAACCGACCGATCTGTTCCACCGGTGTTTGTCATAAGGACTTTGGCTTCCCCCTTGGCTGAATGGAATGCTTTTTCTTCTTAATTTCTTTTTTCTGCACGCTGGGTTTGTGGGATGAGCCAAGCGTTTTGCTGGGTAACAAGGCTCCCGCTCTGAATTTTCTCGACTGTTATCATCGCTGGTTTTAAGAGCACTCAGAATTTGCCCTTTTCAGGACAGGGCAGGCACTAGTTTTAATAGTCAGATGTGCGTGTTAGTTAACCTGCTGTAACTCCCTGCGCGAGCCGTGGCGTTTCTCAGAGGGAGGTGGGTACCCTTCCCAGACAGCGTCCCCTAGAACTCTCCTGCCTATTCACAGCCCTGGAAACGTGAGGCGAGGGAGAGAAGAGGTCTGGCAAGCTCCGGAGTGATTGCGTTTCACGGGGGAGTGCCGCTGTCCCCCGCCCTGGGCAATGCCTCGCCATTCCTTAGCCATAATAGGCGGCCCAGGTTAAGGAGGCGAGGCACGCGTGATTTGCCAGGTCATCCGAAGCAGGTCGAGGATTTATGGGGCTTCCATTCTGTTTTCTGGGGAGCGGGGGAGACGGCAGGGCACTGAGAAAAGTGAGGACTCGGGAAAACAGAATGTGACTATTGCCAAAAAAAAAAAAAAAAAAAAAGTGGGGGGAGATGTTGGAAGGAAAAGCAAAGCTCCCAGATCAGACCAAATGAAGCCAGGCTTGGTTTCGTCATCTCTAGGAAACGTGAATGGAGTGAATCAGAATAAGACATTCTGGAAGCCCCAGGCACCGGTTCACCCACCGCTGTCGCAATTACTCTGACAGCCACCGGCTCAGAAGACACCTTGGTGAGTATAAAGAATACTAAGGTGTAGCCAAAGCACTCAGAAAGTTTATAAACTCTTTGCAAAAGGGAAGATTCAAAAAGAGAAATAAGAAACACTACTCTCTTATAGAATCATTCAGCCACAAATTATGTCGAAGGGCAGCTTTTTACGGGATGAGTAATGCAGGGAACTAGTGACATAAAATTGAAACGGAAAATAGATAGTGGGTTATGGACATGAATGAAAATAATCCTTCTGTCCCCCAGTGGCCTATAAACTCATGGAAGAATTTTCGTGTTAAAAAGTAATGGATAATAACAAATGTAGTAACAGAGGGACACGCAAGATAGGAAATTAGCAGAGCGAGGAGGGCGTGGTCCCCTCTGCCTGAGCTGTCAGCGAAGGTTTTCTGAATACGGCCAAGTGTAAGTTGGGTTGGGAGGGATAAGTTGGGGGTCTCAACACAGAGAAAAGAAGGCATTCTAGGGGGGAAAAAAAGAACCATCCTAGGGAAAGAAAAACAGTGAAAAGCCTCAGTGTTTGGAAAATTATTTGTTCTTGCTAGTATGTACGGAATAATGTGGGGGGAAGGCAAGAAATAAAGCAGACGTTAATGGGGTTGAGTAACATGGAGTTTTCTATGTCATTCTTAAGAACAGAGGCTAGAGGCTCCTGGGTGGCTTAGTTGGTTGAGCATCCAATTCTTGATTTTGGCTCAGGTCATGATCCCAAGGTCGTGGGATCAAGCCCTGCGTCAGACTCCAGGCGGAATGTGGAGCCTGCTCAAGATTCTCTCCCTCCCTCCCTCCCCCACCTCTCTCTCTGTCCCTCTTCCTCTGCTCTTCTAAAATTAAGAATGAAAAATTTGAAAGTATGGACGTTCTTTGGCACTAGGGAGCCAAAGAAGGATTCAGGCAGGAAGCAGAGTGATCCTGCTTATGATTTAGAAACATCACTTTGATGGCAACATGGAAGACGGGTTGGAGCTGGGGAGGACTGGGAGCCCTAAGACCACTCGAGACACGTGGAATAAACCAGGAGGGGTGCAAGGAGGGCTGGAAGGAAGGCAGAGGTGCTGGGAACAAATTAAAAGGGTGGATTCGAGAGGAATTCAGGAGGATGGACGTGGCCTGGTGGCAGGTCGATGATGGACAGAATGCAGGAGTGGACCGCGGGCGATCTCCCGAGCCAGACACCAGGGTGAGTACTTTGCCCATTCATGCAACAGGAAGTGCAGGAAAAGGGGTAGGTTTGTAGGGACGCTTGGTGAGAGGACGTGGCAAGTGTAGGTTTTGTGCCTGTTGCCTTTGAAGAGCTTCGGGGAAAGTCCAGTGGAGAAAGCATTTGGATACATGGGTCTAGAGTGCAAGAGAACAATTTCAGGCTGACATACGGATGTGGAAGGAACGTTTTTTTTTTTAAGTTTATCCATTATTTTGAGAGAGAGAGAGAGAGCAATAGAGAGCACGCATGTGGGAGAGTGGTGGAAAGAGAGGGAGAGAGAGAGGGAGAGAGACAATCCCAAGCAGGCTCTGCGCTGTCAGCACAGAGCCCGACGTGCTGAACTGATGGAGCCACCCCAGGAGTTTTAGAAGAAAGGAAAGGATCAACGGTGCCTAACCCCCAAGAGAATCTAGAAGCACAAAGACCGGTAACTGTCTGTTGCGCAAAAAGGTAATTATTCATCATCTTGCGCCCTCAAAGTATAGAAAAAGTGGAAGGGACTGGATGAGGTGGCACCAAGCAAATTCCATCTCCCTGGTAGTGAAGGGCGACCTTGAGCCCCGCTCTGTGCAGCGCTCACTTCCGGCTTCTCTAGGACAAGCAAGTCACCGCAGTGTGGCAGGCCTCTTGCATATACCCTGGACCTCAAGGGGACGGTCATTGCCTAAAATCAATGCAGACTCGCTTAAGCAATACGAACACTGTGGGAACGCACATACTTTATTTCTCCCCTCCCTCTCGACAGTCACAGCCAAAGGAAAGAGCCCAAGAAGAGGAAGTGCACGGATGCATGACTTTTTAACGCAGTGACCCTGCCCTCTAGTGAACGTGGCCCAACCCAGTGGCTCGAAACCACAGTGATTGAATTGCATTCCCTTTCCGCAGGCAGGAGCTGGGACGGAGAGGCGCCGAGGAGAGGGACAGGGTGAGGGGCGTTGCCAGCAGGCGGGAGGAAGGGGCTGTGACAGATACTCTCAACTGAGACTGCTTTCTTCACGTTTCACGCCTTGGTTTCAGTGAGGCCGAAGTCCTTTCACATTCGCCTTCCTGAAAGAACACAGGTTCCGTGTGAGATTTCGTTCCCTTACTAGCGTGATGATGACATGGGGCTTCTGTTGCCCTGGGAGCTGGGGAGGCCCTTCCCCTGTATCCTTAGCCCCTGGAGGTCCAGCATCACAAGGGCGTTAGCCTTAGATATATGCCTGCGGTTTTAGAACGTAGTCTGCACTTAACGAATACTTCGGGGATTGAAACAAACCAACAGGCTGAGGGTACATGCCTTAAACAGGTAATTCCCTAAATTGCCAGCTTGGTAGCACATATTTTATTCTTCCTCCTGGAGTCACGGAGCCTCTTAGAGACCAGATTTCATCGCAGGAGCCTCAAAGCAGTGCTCTCTGTGTCTCACTCAGCTCAGAGATGTGTTTTATTGGCCCCAGAGACTGATTTACCATGAAGTTAATGGGGCTTCGCTTCAGGGCCCCCCACTTACACCGGACCTGTGCGTCCTGGGAGAAGCTGGGAATTCTAGAGAGTTCTGGGTGAAAAGGGAAGGCAGGATGTGCAGTTAGGAAGCATTTCTGCATTACCATTTCTGGTCGGTTGACTGAAGGATCCAAATCTTCCATGCTCCAGGCAGCTGGGATTCCATTTCTCAGTTTAAGTCAACAGGGCACCCAGGTGGCTCAGTTGGTTGAGCGTCCAACTCTTGGTTTCATCTCAGGTCCTGGTCAGGTTCGTGGGATCAAGCCCCACCTCGGGGTCTATGCTGAGAGCTCAGAGCCTGCTCAGGATTCTCTCTGTCTCTGCCTGTCCCTTGCTCTTTCTCTCCCTCTCATTATCTCAAAATAAATAAATATGCATTAAAAAATAAGTAAGTCACACCTGCACTAACCAGGTTAGTTTCGAATTCTGCACGCATTTTTAAGAGCTCTCCACCCCCAAAACATACAAGGCTCACATCTTACCCTGAACCTGACCCCTGACCATGGTTGTTTCATGCTGTTTTAAGACTTTTTGGTTTTTGGGGGGGAGGTTGTTTTTTGTTTTTAGGGTTTTAGTTTGTTTGGTTTTTTCGTAGTTACTAATAGTCAGTTGCACTTCTAGAAACCAGTACACGGAACATTTTACCCCAGGTTTTCAGTTTGTTTGGATATCTGGAGGGATGGCAGCAAGGGTCTATCCAGCTGCAGTCAAGCAGAGCTGGCCCATTTGGACAAGCCCTGTGTGTCCAGTCAGCCACAGACACCCCCCTCCACCTGCCGCATTCTCTCTTGTCCCTGGTCCTAGCGTGTGAGTCTGCAAACCTGTGCTTATGCTGTATGTGACCAGGGCACCTGCCAAAGTGGCTTGCACAGACCCCTACGAGCGTTTTCAGTGAATGGATGAAAGATGGACAGATGCTCCTCTGAAGTCACTCATCAGACGCATGAATGAAAAAAAGAGAAAACAGACAAGAGATGATGCCAGGAACAAAGAAGTCACTGAGGACGCGAAGACGATGAGGCCTAAAGGGACAGTGATGTCCTTGGGTGGGCGAGGGGATTTGCTAAGAAGGGAAGAACCAGGGGTCCTGAGGCCGACATAAGTGAGCTGTCCCTTTGCACAGCACTGCACGCCCTGTGACCCAGCCCCTGATTCCAAGTGGCCCCATGAGGGGTCCATATGGGGTTGGGGTTCAAGCTGACGCCCCTGAGCTGTGCTCTCATGCCTGTAGACACAACCACTCCCGATTGGCCAAAGGCCCAGGACCACAGGTGGGGAAGGCAGAATGCTCCTGACCCTCAGTGAGTCACACCTGGTATAATCAATCATTCCTCTTCTCTCTGCATGAAGGGGCTGGTGACTGTGACAGATGACATGGTCATGGTCATGTTATGTTATATGGCAAAAGTGAAGGGGTTTTTCAGATACTGTTAAGGTTCCTGAATGATAGGATTTGGAGTTTCTCAAAGGGAGATTGTCCTGGGTGGGTCTGGCCTAATCAGGGGAGTCCTTGAAAAGGGTCTTTCCTGAAAGAGGGAGATTCTGCTGCTGGCCTTGACAAAGCAAGCTGTGATGAGTTCTAGAGCTGCAGGGAGCTGAATTCTATCAATAGAATTGGTATGGTTGGAATTGGAGAGGACACAACCGAGCCAACACCTTGACCGGAGCCCTGTGAAATCCTGAGCAAAGGGCCGGCTAAGCCATGCCCAGAATCCTCACCCACAGAAATCCTGAGATAAACAAACAGACGTGAATGTACTGCTTTAAGCCACTGCACCCGTGCTCATTTGTCCGCAGCCATCGATGACTCCAGGAAAAGGGAGCAAAGGGATTCAGGATCGCTTGGAATCATCGAGAACAATCAGGAGGGTAAAGAAAGGGACCAGAAATGAGCCCTGGAGAATTCCGGGCACCCCCGCTGTCCTACTTGGTTTAAACATCCCAGCTCTTCTGGAATTAAGTATCTGCGGCTTCCCCTTACAGCCAGAGGCGGCCATCTCGGAGGACTTCAATAACTAACTCACGCTGGGCCGCAGAGGCAGCTCAGAGCCAAATGAAGTCAAAATAAAGGTTTGACTCTGCAGGTGGCTCACGTCTCTCCTCCGCCTGACATCACAGGCTCACTCTAGGCCTGGGGAGAGAAGCCACAGGGGAGCATGGCTCGGGACAGGTGCCCCCGAGGTGGCCAAATGGTAGGAGGGGTTTGGTGGCGTCACTGCTGCAGTAGTCTGCTGTTCTCACAGCCGCCTCGGAGATCTGTCCCCTTTGGGAGCCTCCTCTCCAAATTCTGCTTTTTTTTTCCACACATACAAAAATGCTTGCATGGAGAGGAGGAAGGATGAGCTTCCATCTGAGCATATTTATATCCAGAGATATTCCACACCGGAGGGGGCGTAAATCTCAGAGGGCAGACGTCACCAGCTCTGTGCTGGGATGGGAAAATTGAGGGCTTCGGTTACCAGCATTTCCCAAACTCAGAAAAGAAACTGCGCTCCCCTACACACACACACACACACACACACACACACACACACACAGAATCAGGCTTGCGGAGGGAAAGCAACTCCGGCGACTCCCCTGGGTCATGCAGACCCTCCCATTCAATGCTGGCTTCAAGTGTTTGCCTTACAACTTTTGCTGAAAAATAATTCTCTGCCAAGTTGCGCGGACCTCTTCTCAGCCGTGCCGCCCTTGGGATAAAAACCTGTTTGGCTTTTCTTTTTTCTTCTCTTCTCTTTTTTGTGTGTGTTCCATTGCTCAGAATCTTTTTCTTTCTTCCTTCCTTCCTTCCTTCCTTTCTACTTGGATCATCTCCAAGTGGTCCGCATGTCACTCATCTCTTCCTCGCAAAGCACCGCACTGCCCCAGGCATCTGGAAGATCCTGGACTTCTTCCAGGCTTCCAAACCCCACCCCCTTGACCTTTTTCCTTTGGAGACCAGGAGCCTGGGGCTTAGCTGAGGGCAGGAACCTGCTGGTAGGGGGAGGGGTCACTCTGAGTCAGACAGAATGTGCCCCCCTCGCCTGCTGTTCACATCTGAATCCCCTGGCGTGGCTGTGTTACACTTCATGGCAAAGGGCAATTAAAGTAACAGATGGAATTAAGCCTGGCCATCAGCTGACCTTACAGTAAGGTTTAGGCAGGTGGACCCAATGTAATCGCAAGCGTCCTTCAAATGAGGAAGAGGGAAGCAGAAGCAGCGGCTGGAAGGCTGGGGGGCTGCGGCAATCTGAGCTTGCTCCCACCTTGGCTGGTTCTGAAGAGAGGAAGGGGCCCAGAGAACAAGATGGCCTCTAGAAGACGGAACGGGAATAGGAAACAGTTTCTCCGAGAGCCTCCAGAGAGGAATGTAGCCCTGATCATACTCGATTCTAGCCCGTGAGAACCCATCTCCAGCTTCTGCCCTCCAGAACTGCAAGGTAATACCTTGCATTCTCTGGATCCACTAAATTGGAGGGAACTGATTTCTGCAGGGCTAGGAAAGTGACACCCTCTGTATGGAAATGTGACACAGTCAAGATCCTCCTGGGCAATCTCCTCAGACTGTCAACAGTCCTCCGTGGCCGGGACACCATTCCCAGTGGGCACACGAGTGGGACTGCTCTCTTTTCTGACACAGGAATTGAATGGCCTCAGAAGAGTCTATTTACACAGAAGACTGGCCAGACCCAGTGATCGCAAGGATCCGAGAATTCCCGCAGAAGTCTGAAGTCCGGGCACTCGAAGATGTCCCTGGAGCCACTGTCACCCTCGGAGCTTTCACGGATTGAGTTCTGAGCCATAAGCGGTTCTGTATGTGACAGAGGAGGTGTGGGGCCCACACGCACATAAAGTGAATAAATTCAATCCAACGTTATGTTTATAAACACAGTATGGTTTTTATTTTCCACGCCACCACCTACTAAGCAAACTTCCCAAAAAGTTACTTCTCTTGTCACCTCTCAATGAGCCGCCTTTGCTGATGAGCAAACTCAGATCACGTGGAGCTTATTACCCCTGGCGCATTCTGGGTGTCCAGTAACTCCGTTTGGAGTTCGGAATGGATTTCCCCGCTAAGGAGGGACTCACTCGTAGGAAAAGCCTGGAGCCTTTCCAAGCTAAAGCTGAACCACACAGCTCCTGAGACGGCCCCTCCTTGAGTCCCCCCTGCTGGGGCCCCAAAGAGCATTCATTCAACCCCTGTGTCTGCGCACCCCCAGACAGAAGGCCTTGCGTCCAGGGCTGGATGTGCGCGTCCACCGAACCAGGTTTTTCCCCAAAGCGCATATCCCGGGGAAGTGAAAGGCTTTCCACTTTCTCCGTGAACGCTGGTCCCTGTGGCGCAGACGGAACGTGGGAGCGCGATGCGTCCGGGCCCTGCTGGGCTCCCTGCCCCCCGAGGCACACGCTCGCGCGCCCTTCCCGCGCGGGGCTCACACCCACCGCGCGCGCCCTTGCCCTGCTTACCGCCCACCCGCCGCCTGCCCGGAACCCGCGCGCCCCTGCCTCTGCGCGCCCTCGCCCCGCTACCTACCCGGACCCCGCGCGTCCCTGAGTCTCTGTGCCCCTCCCCCTGCGCGCCGCCTGCCCCGGATCCTGCGCGCCTCTGAGCGCCATCGCCTGCCCTGATCGCGCGGCCCTGCGCCCCTGCCCCTGTGCGCTTCTTCCCCACCGCCAGCCCTGACCCCCGCGGCCCTGCGCCCCTGCCTCTGTGCGCCGCCCTCCTGCACGCCGCCCCCCGCCCCCGCCGCCTGCCCTGACCCGCGCGGCCCTACGCCCATGCCCCTTGCGCCGCCTGCCCGGAACCTGCGCCCCTGCATCTGAGCGCCGCCCCCCTGCACGCCGCCCCACGCCCCAGCCGCCTGCCCTGACCCGCGCTGCCCTGCGCCCCTGCCCCTGCGCGCCGCCCCCCCGCCGCCAGCCCGGACCCCGCGCGCCCGCGGCTCCCCGGGCGGCCGCCGGCCCCGCTCGCCGCGCCTGATTGGCTGAGCCGCTGTCAGTAGTAAAAAAGTATCAGATGGCAAAGTTGGGCCCTTCATAAAGGCGTGGTGGCGATACTCCGCGGTCGCTGGCAGCCTATGACATCAGCCGGGCACGCTTGGGATGCCGATGCTGCTCCCGGCCAGACTCGTAGGAGGAGGAGGAAGGTCCCGCCGGCTCAGAGGCAGTTAGCCCCGCGCGGCGAGGGGGGAGCCGCCCGCCTTCCGGGGACACCGGTCTCGGCCGCCGGCTGCCACTGTCCTCCTTCCCAGGCGCGCTCGCGGAGAGGTGGATGAGTCTGGGTTGCCAGCTGCGCTCCGCTGGGCTCCCAGGAGCCCGTTCCTGGTGGAAAACAGGGAGCGACTGGCAGAGGGACCAGCGGCTCGGTGACACTCAACATGACGCTCCTGGGGTCCGAGCATTCCTTGCTGATTAGGAGCAAATTCCGATCAGGTAGGGCTAAGGCATTTAGCGTTCCTTCCTTGCCGACTCTCCTGTCCCGCAGCTCCCACCTCTAGACTGCTCTCCATCCGGCGTTTCGAAGCCTGCGGTGGCTACTTCCACTCTGTCCCCCCCACCTCAGCACATTTTTAAAAATGAAGTCTTTTATTTGACGGGGGGGTGGGGGGGTGTGCTTAATGTCTTCCGGTTTAAATGCTTTGAGTTGTTGGGTGTGAGTTTTGTTCGTTGTGATAAGGCCAGTTCTTTCATTTATTTTTTCCTGTATCTGTGAATACTTTTGGAGGGGTACATCCAAAAGGATCAACTTTTAAAATGAACAAATAAGGGCTCTCAAGTGTGAGGGCTGCATAATATCAGTAGTAATTGCTGAGAAGATCAACTTGATGCTGTGTATTAATAGATACAGGGTCACTTAAAATGTAGCTAATCCAAACAAATGTATTTCCCAAAAAAGTCACTTGGGGGAAGTAAAAATAGCAAATTTGGAGCACACCAAGTATTTAAGATGACATCACTGTAAAAAAAAAAAAATGTCCAGTGCCACAAATATTTTTTTCCCAAACCATCCGATATTTATAAATGGAGAATCCCCCCCCCCAAATTTCCACGTTAGTGGCGCATAGAGAAGCTTCTCAAAGGACGCCGAGTGAAGGTGAGTGGGAGGGAGAGCCGGGAAGTCTAGCCGCTGGCCAGGACGGCTGGGTTAGGCGCCCAGGAAGGTATCAACGTGCGGGTGTCCACGTTGAGACTGGGAGATGCTCGCCTTCTCGGTCCTTCTCACTAGCACCGTGGGTAATGCCGGTTTTATAAACGTGGTAACAAACCTCTGGGTACAGGACAGTTCCTGCCGGGAAGATGGGATTCCTGTCTGAGCACGGCGGGGCGAACAGTCCCCGCTCACAGGTGTTCCTGGGACGCTGCGTGGTAGGCCAGTTTTCCGCAGCTTTTCTCAATGAGGCCGCTCACAGGGGCTTCACCTGGGATTCCTGTTTCAAAACCGAGAGGCACGGGATGCTGTGGAAAGCCAGGGTCCTCTGTGATCCCTGGGACAGGTCTGGCCTTTAGAGGCCTGTGGGCCCCACGGGAGGTTTCTGTAAGTGGCCATCTCACAGCTGAAGGGAAGAGGACAGCCCTGCGCCTCCGGGGCTTTTGCTCCTCGAGGCACCGGGTCCCGCGGTGGACGAAGGCCTTCCTCCCCTTGCCCCGGTGGGGCTCCCTGGTGGGTCTGTGAATCCGCCAGAGACCCGGCCACTGCCTTGTAATTCGGTCAAAACCGCAAGGCAACACCGCCACCTTTCTGAAGAAGAGAGAGAGTCCGCAGATTTGTTTTGCAAGAAACTGTAAGCCCATTTCAGATGCACTCTTGCCAATTTCATGTTGTGCAGGGTGGGGATGGGGGAGGGGCTGGTTTGTCTCCAAAAGGATTCGAAGTCCTTGATGGCAGAATTGCAAAACAGGCTTATGGAACTCCTAAAAAACCCTTTCTCCGGGAGGAGTGCAGAGGGAAGACCATGCTCCTGATTCTTGCTGTAGCACATCAGCGGAGTCCTGGTGTCTCCCCGACAGAGGCTGGAACTTCTGAGGATGACAGTCCCCACCTCCCTTCCTCTTTTTCCTTCCGTTCTTTTTCTTCTCTTTCTTTTCTGTTTTAAAGCTTTGGCTCTTGCGTCACAGGGAAGGGTAGCTTCCGGAAAACACCATGCCAGTGCAGATAGGGGCGTGCTTAATTCTCCACCTTTGATAAACAGCAAACCGGGGGTCTGGCAATGGACAAAGTGGTTCGGTCGTTGGGAGATGCAAGGCGTTGGTCATCTCAAAGACGGAGAAGACAAATGAGCAGCCTGCAAACTAAGTGCATGAAGTGTCGCCGACCACGATTGTGCAGTGTGCTCTTTCCCAGGGAGCGTGGCTCATTTTGTGGCCAGCGATGGGCAGAGAGGCCTCTTCTCTGTTGATTTCTCGGTTTGTTTTTTTCCTTCTCTTCCTGCACGAGCTCCTCAGGTTTGCTTTGACGGTAGACCCTGGCCATACGTATTGAATGAAAATCATCTCAAGAAAGACATGCAGCTGGATTGTTCTCTGATCGCAGCAAGGCGCCCTGTGTCGTGCGGCTGGCTTAGAAATAGACAGATAACTGTTTTGACTCTGAAGTTGGCATGCACGGCAAGAGTGTCCAGATGGCTTTCTCTAAGTGCGAGTGACCTTGTCATGAAGCACAAAATCATGCTTATGGAAGCGGTAAAGTGGGACATTGTTACATGTATTAACGTGTTTAATGATATAAACTCCTCCTCTCTTACTTGAGAAGACAAGGGGTTTTGTGGTTGAGTGTGTGAGTCTGGAGCCAGACTAGCTGGGTTTTTAGCAGGCATTTTCTACTTCTGACCTGTATATAACCTTGACCTTTGGTAAATTGCATAATTCTCTCTGCTTCAATTTGTTTCCTCTGAATAATGACTCTGATTACAGGGTTGGAGTCAGGATTCAATGTGATAGTAGGAGCAGATCATGTTTTAAATGCCTGGTACTTGGTAAGCCCTCAACCAGCACTGTCCTGGTCCTACAGAACGCCATTCCCAGTTCGTCACTTGCCTTGAGTCTCCGTTACTTAATCCGTAAATGTCAGAGTCAGATGAGGCAATTGCGCAGACCCGCCCCTCACATTTTACGGTTCTGTGAAAGCACACAAAAACTGGGAACAAGAAGAATTGTGCTTAGGCCTTGTAGCTGTTGGACATCAATGGTAGACTGTTTATGTAACTACGATAGGCAGTAGTACTTGGAGACGGGTCGCATTTTTACCCTCCAAAACATTCTCAGTGTTGCTTTATCAATATCTGTAACCAGTGTCACTGTCAACGGCTTTCCTTCATACCGGAATTCTTGTGTCAACACAAGGACTCCTGTGTCTGTGTGTATACTCTCATGTGCGCGTGCGTGCGCGCGCACACACACACACACACACACACACACACACACACCATGCACAAAGAGCCTGGGTGGCTCAGTCGGTTAAGCGTCCGACTTCGGCTCAGGTCGTGATCTTCTGGTTCGTGGGTATGAGCCCCATGTTGGGCTCTATGCTGACAGGTCAGAGCCTGGACCTGCTTCTGATCCTGGGTCTCCTTCTATCTCTGCCCCTCCCTCGCTGGTGCTCTGTCTCTCAAAAATGAATAAATGTTTTTAAAAAATGTGTTTAAAAAAAAAAGATCCATTCATGGATGTCCCTTCAAAAGAACTGCTGCATTTCTTTTGCTTTTGTTTCTCCTCTTCCGACTCGAACAGTCCAGGCCCAGGCAGACTCTGGTATCCCCCATAATCTTGCCTCCTTCCCCTACAAATCTAGGGCAGTCAGATTTAATAAATAAGAATACAGGATGCCCAGTTAAATTTGAATTTCAGACGAACAATGCATAGCTTCTTAGCGGATTGCAAAGTGAGGGGCGTACTGTTACCTGAAATGCAGATCCAACTAGGCATTCTGTGTTTCATCTGGCAACCGTGCCTTCAACCTGAGCAGCCTCCGGTCAGCCCTCCCAGCGTCCCCGTCCAGCATCCTCGTCCAGCATCCTACCGAGCTCTCGAGATTCTAGGTGCCCAGAGACTCCTCAACATGTAAAACTCACATGTTTGGTGTGAAAAGGAGACTCGGAGGGAGAAGGGGGAGCCAGGGGCATGGAGGCAGGGTCCCCTGGGGTAGAGCCGGCACACGGGGTGACGAAGAACCCGGGAGGTGCTCTTTGGGCTCTCTGGGGAGGAGGAGGTGGAGACGCCAGCAGGTAGGCTGCTTGGTGCTCGGACGTGGGGACTCGTGAGCTCGGGGCAGGAGCCGAGAAAAGCCGAGGCACAGGGAGAGCAGGCTGGAGGAGCAGAGACTGACTCTGGTGAATGTTGGGTGGTGGGACCCACCACCTGGCACTCTCCCCCCCGCCGGCAGGGTCCAGGCATGGGCGTCCAGGGGCTGCGGTTGGCGGCAGGGTCCAGGCATGGGCGTCCAGGGGCTGCGGTTGGCGGCAGGGTCCAGGCATGGGCGTCCAGGGGCTGCGGTTGGCGGCAGGGTCCAGGCATGGGCGTCCAGGGGCTGCGGTTGGCGGCAGTGTCCAGGCATGGGCATCCAGGAGCTGCGGTTGGTGGCTGTCTGTCTAGAAAAAGCAGGGCACATGTCACCAGGACACTACAGGGCATCCTTCAGATCGCCATAACGGACAATGGAGTCACACTTTTAGCGAGATCCTGCACATCTCTGGAATCTCTCTCCTAGGAACTGAGGAGATTGAATGAAGATGTTGGTCCCGAAGGTTTTTGCCACAGGGACACCCCTGAAGAGATCACCGCCATGAGCTCAAGAGGCGCTCAGGCTCTGGTCCTGCCTTCATTATTTTTTTAAAAAAAAGTTAATGTTTATTCTTGAGAGAGAGAGAGAGAGACACAGAATCTGAAGCAGGCTCCAGGTTCTGAGCTGTCGGCACAGAGCCCGATGTGGGGCTCAAACTCACGGACTGTGAGATCATGACCTGAGTCAAAGTTGAGCACTTACCTGACTGAGCCCCCCAGGCGCCCCCACCTTCATTATTAATTAGTTTTGTAGCCTAGAACAAAAAAAATGTAATCTAGGAGAATGCCTAATTGCATATTATGGCATATATACAATTATAATATACAAAATTATGTATAATTCATGATACATTAATATATAATTATATATGTTATTATATATAATTGATCTCTTTAAACCTCATTTTTGTCACTTACACAAGGGAGGATTTTGAACAAAAACATCTAACCTAGGAGAGTGCCTAACTTCATATTAGGTTATATATAATTTATGTGTATAAATTTATATATATATATATATATACACATATATAATTGACCTTTTTAGACTTCATTTTCATCATCCAGAAAGTAGAGGATTTTGACTGGTTGAATCTGCATTAGCTTCCAGCCCTAAGATGTGATTTTTTTTCCCCAAGCCCGGAATACTCTTGTATCGTCAGAAGACTATAAGCTTCGTAAAAGCATTACCCTGACGTTTTTGAGCCATTGTGTCCTCAGGGAACCAGACATACAGGAGATGTTCGACACGTGTTTTTTGAGTGGATAAGTGAATAATTCACACCTGTCGTCTTCGTGATGAACACGGTCTTCTGCGAGCCTTATTTTAATTGCTGTGTGTGCTCTGTCTTCCGTTTCAGTACCTCACTGAAGACCAGATTTCTGTGTGAAGCTTCCCCGAGCACAGATATCCTAACTATTCCTTAGTTCCATCTTGCTGTTGAAATGGCCAAAGGATCATTTTTAAAATTTGGGAAAACTCGTTCTGTCAAGATCTTTCTGGACTTCCTACCAGACGTGGCAAGAATAGGAGGAAGGGAAAAGCTAATTCTCATGCCCACGTGGGTGTCCACACAGTCTGTTCCTAGCTGAACTCACTCGGTCTTTGCGGACAGTCACTGATGCCTTTCTCGGCCACGGTGTTTGCCTCTTGTGGCTACTGAAGCAAAATACCACAACGTTCGTGGCTTAAAACAATGCAGGTTTGTTATCTTCTAGTTAAAGAAGTCAGAAGTCGGAGAAGGGTCTCACTGGGCTGACATCCAAGCCTTTCTAGACTCTAGAGGCACCTGTACCCCTTGGTCCATGGCCCCTTCTAGAAGCCATCTTTAGAAGCAACAGTATAGCACCTTCGGATCCCTCTCTGACTTCCTTCTACCTCTGCCTCCCACACGTGAGGAATCTTGGGGTTCCATTGGTCTCATTCAGGATAATCTCCCTATTTTGTGGTCATCTGATTAGCAACCTAAATTCCATCTGCAACCTTAATATCCCCAGTGTCCTATGTCTTATTAGACAGCACGGGCTGGTATCACAACAGTGTCACTTACTTTCCCGCAGTTCTGGATGCTGGAGGCCTGAGGGCGCCATCATGGTCTGTGTCTGGTGAGACGTCTCCTCTTGGCTTGCCTTCCACTGTGTCCTCACAGGGCAGAGAAAGAGAAGGAAAGAGGACAGAGGTGGGGGTGGGTGAGCTCTCTGGTTCACGTCACAAGGGCGCTAAGTCCATCATGGAGGACCCTGCCCCTACCCTCATGACCTCATCCAAACCAAAGTATTTCCCAAAGGAAATGCCATCACATTGGGGGTTAGGGCTTCCCAGTATGAATTTGGAGAGGGGTGTGGGGCATACTTCAGCCCATAGGACCATGTAAAGTAACATATTCACAGGTTCCTGGGATTAGGATGTGGACATCTTTGCAGGGGACACATTATTTTGCCTATGACCTCACCTTCCAATATGGCATCTTCACCTTCCTCAACCCTTCAGTCCCTGTGTCCTGCAGATTTTGTCCTACAGAACTTTTCCGTTGATTACGTAGCCACAATCCTGGCATTTCCCCAGGGTGGTCCACAGAAGACTAATTCCACAGGACATTAAACATTAGTGCAGCAGGACATTTCTAACAAGAGGGAGGCAGAGTGTCATGAAAATTATATTGGATCTTTAACTGCAGGATTTCTCGAAGACTTTACTAGTTCCAATGTATATTATGAACTCATTTCTTTTAGTTTATTCATGTATTTTGAGAGCAAGAGAGAGGGAGGGAGAGAACCCAAAGAGACTCCATGTGGTCAGCACAGACCTCAACATGGGACTCGATCTCTTGAACTATGAGATCATGACCTGAACCGAAATCAAGAGTCAGATGCTTAACTGACTGAGCCACCCAGGTAGCCCTATATATTATGAACTTTTAAAAGGCAGCACCTTTATTCACACAGCAGCCCATGGGGCAGGTTTCGCTGGATAAACACATTGTGGAAAATTCTGCTCTGCATAGAGAAGCTCATAGTTTCCGACAATGATTTATTTAATGGGGCGAATCTCTGTGTGTAGGTTACTGACCGGGCCTTCCCACCCACCCAGGTAGGCACTCTGACAGTTTTCCTTGCTGGCTGCCTGCCTACATGCCCACTTACCTTGTCACTCCTCACATCTCATGGGGTTTTTTTTTGGTATCAGTCATCAGTGTCCTCCACCCCAGGGATGTCCTTCGTAGGATTATAATCCTGTCCTCCATGAGCTCACAGGCAACCTGGAACATGCCGCATGTGAGTTACAGGCGTGTTCATTCATTCATTCAACAGCTTCTTCTCTGTATCTCCTGCGATGGAGGTGACAGTGTACAGTTGGGGAGCAGGAAAGAAACATTCCCTGTCTTCACATGGAATATTAGAGCAGATCTTCTAACATGATTCTAACAAGACGTCTACATGAGAACGCACTTAGCTGGGCCTTTAAAGACAGGTGTATTTTAGGGATGCCTTGGTTTCGGCTCAGGTCAGGATCTCACGGTTTGTGGGTCTGAGCCCCATATCCGACCTGTGCTGACAGCTGCGAAGCCTGATTGGGATTCTCCGTGTCCCTCTCTCTCTGCCCCTCCCAGCTCACTCACTGTCTCTCTCTCTCTCAAACATTTTTTTAAAATGGGTGAATTTTAATTCCTAAATGGAGGTTTAAAATCTTTTGTAAAAGCCAAAGAAGCATTCAGGGTCTGGCTCGGGCCACCTGCTTGAGACCATTGCTGTCCCCTCCCATCCACCTGTGCGACACGCATGTCCTGCGGCGTCCCCTCTCGCCATCTTCGTCGCTAGAGCAGGAGCCCCGACCTCACCCCGCACCTTCTCTGCCGTATTTGTATCCATAGCTCTTCTTGTTCTGAGGTATCTTCAGCATGTGACTTGGTTACTTGTTTGTCATAGGTCCACGGAGGCCAGTGTTCTTATTGGTTAGTTTGTTTCTACTGCTCTATCTCCTGGCATGTTAGAACCGTGAATGGCATAGAGAGGGCACCATGAGATATTTGTCACAAATATAGTTTATTCCGGACGCCTGGGTGGCTCAGTCAGTTAAGCGTCTGGCTTCAGCTCAGGTTATGATCTCACGGTTCATGGGTTCGGGCCCCACGTTGGGCTCTGTGCTGACAGCTAGCTCAGAGCCTAGAGCCTGCTTCCGATTCTGTGTCTCCTTCTCTCTCTGACCCTCCCCTGCTCATGCTCTGTCTCTCAAAAATAAACAAACATTAAATATATTGTATTCCTCCCCCAAAGACTATTCAAAAGCAATAAAAGTAAACAATCTATATTTTGATATATGTTTAGGGGTGTGTGTGTATGTATGTGTGTGTGTGTGTGTGTGTGTGTGAGTGAGTGTTTTAAAACTAGAACAACAAGGGGAGGCACCTGGGTGCCTAAGTTGGTTGAGCAGCCGACTCTTGATTTCAGCTCAAGTCATGGTCTCATGGTTTGTGGGTTTGAGCCCCACATCGGGCTCTGCACTGACAGTGTGGAACCTGCTGCTTGGATTCTCTCTCCTTTTCTCTCTCTCTCCAAATAAATAAACTTAACAAAAAAAAACTGGAACAGCAAGGAGATAAGAGACTGTAAATACAAAATTCAGAAAAAGTAGCTACCTCGAGTAGGAGAGGCCAAGTGAGGAGATAGGGTGTAGCCTAAACTAAGGAACTAGTTGCTGGTGATGTTCTTAGGTTAGGCGGGGGCGGGGTGGGGGGTGCCTATGTGCTTATTATTAAGCAAATTAGTTAAAACTGTTCATTCAGGGATCAGTGATGATTGTGACCATATAACATGCAAAAGGATTATAATCAGTCCAACTTAGTGTACCTGGGGTCCTTTAAAAAAAATCAAGTTTTTCAAGACAAGAAAGAGTAGCCTTCATCTTTAACCTGCGCCAGCACGTGACAGGCCCAGCGAGAAGGATTTTGTCAAGTTGGACTGACTCAGATCAAATGGATTCTAGTCTAGTCGAATTAAACTGGAGAGAACCAGTAGAAGCCGAAGTGCTTAACCCCAGGGCAGAAGAGCTTCTGATGGACATGAACAGGGTCTTTTTTAAAAAAACAAAGCCCAATAACCACTGGCCAAACAGTAGTTTTACTGCCTTGCTATTTTAGGACTTAGATTTTCAACTTTATAAGCGGGTAGCAATTGTTTTTGGTGAGTGATGTGCACTGGCCTCTATTCTGACATCATCCAGAGTAACTAGTAGGTCAGACTTCACTCAGCCAGGTTCAGACCTGATTCCTAGATAAACGTGAGGGTCTCCAACTGCTGTTAAAACGTATGGTTTATTCCCAGATATTTAGAATAAATAGGCTGATTCCTGACTTATATGTATAAATATATAATATGTATTTACATTGAATGTATATGAATATATAAGGATAAATATATAAATTTATTTAAATAAAAATTTAAATAAATACATAAGCATTATTTATTATTATAAGCATTATATATTATATATTTTGTATTTATTTATATAATAAATCATATAAATTTTATTATATTTATGTATAGATTCTATTATATTTATATTTAATATACAGATATTAATATTTATATATTTACTTAATATATAAATATATTTATATTAGATATAATATAGTTATATAAAATATATTTACATATAATATATAACTATATTTATATGTATTTATGTTTATATATAAATTTTATATTTATGTGTAAATTATATTTAAGTTTATATAATATATGTTTATATATATTTATGTTATATATTTGTATAATTAATATTTTAAATGTATATTATGTTTATAATATTTATATATTTATATGTATGGTTTGTTTGCTTGTGGTTGTTTTTGCCAGGCACAGCAAAGTGCCCGCTAGAGCCATTGAAAGAAGAAGAATTTTGTTCTCTTGTTGGTTGAAGGAAGATAAATTCTTCCATTTCCCCACAGGGGCTACTTCTCTTATTTCAGTCCCGCCCCTTGACGTTCGCTGTACTCAGCCACCTGGGACCGGCCAAGCAGCAGTAGAATCCTAGTAGAAGTACTGACTTAAGCTCCCGTACTGTTGTCAAGGGCGTTTAATGGCGTCTCTCACGTGTCGGAACTTAGCTCGGCGCCTATCGCAGTAAAGAGTGGACCCACAGGCACTTAAACCCACAGTCTGTCCCGTCTGGCACGTCAGTTCCATCCACCATCTGAGTGAGTTTTCTACCGTCAGGCTGCGTCTCCTTCTTCTCAGCCTCTTAAGTGGTGCCGAGTCCTCAGTTCTTAGGAAATGTAGCCCAGGGAGTATGTTCCTCCCACAGATCAGGTGAAGGGACTGGAAAGTACCCTGTAGCTTTCTGCCCTTCCTGTTTCCGGAAACACTCTTCCCTCCGGAAGTCATTCAACTTGTTCTTCCGGGTGACGGGTTGGGCTGGTTTCTCTGCGTGAGGGGGAGTTCCACGGGAGAACTTTGTTGGTACTCAAGCTGCAAATGGGGCAAGAAGGCTGCAAAACAGGTCAAATCTAGGAAATGCTACTCAACATTAATTGAACAGTGATCTCCTCCGTACTTTAAAAGTTTTTATCATCTTGTGTTTCCTTCCTGTCCTTGCTGCCATGGGTAAAGACTTTTATAAAATTACAAAGTGCACCCATAAGTTTAGACTCAGCCCTTTTATCAGTGAGCACGGTGTCCTAAGTCGTTTTCCAAGCTGGTATGTAGCATCGCATTCTTGGTTTGGAGACTCTATCAAAGTCCATCGAGTGAGTACAGACTAATTTGCTAAACTTTTTCCCCTTGGGGTGGAAAATGAAGCCAGTGATAGCTCTTCTATTATAAATAACACTACTATGAAAATCTTAAGGTACATAGGCTTTTTATTCCTCGGGACTATTTTATAGGATGCCCATCGTTTAAAGTAAATATCCGAGTGTAGGAATAAAGGTTTTGGATCTCTGTGATCCACTTGGGTAGCTGATATTTCTGGAGCACTTACAGTGTACCAGGCTTAACCCTAGACTGATTTCCATATGGCACTGAATGTAGTAGAACTGGCTTAAGTCGTTTGGGTACTTACTCAGTTCAGTGGGCTTTTCACACCTTCTCAGTCAAGAATGAAAAGGAGCCATAGTTACCCACCAACCTTGGGAAACTTCTGTGTGACCTGCTCTTTGGGGACCACCTGTTACTGCATATGACTGATACCTCCTCAAAGGAGAAGCAAAGAGGTCTAGGAGTTAATGAGAACCTGTTATCTGTGACACTTGTATGATCTCATTTAATCCTTACAGAATACTGTGATCATCCATCCCATTTTATAGATGAAGAAGCTGAGGTTCAAAGATATTAAGCAACTTGGTCAGAGTAACATAACCATCAAGTGGTGGAGGTCACATCTGATCTCCTCGGGTCTGCTGTGCCAGGATGACCATTACTATGACAACCTGCAGCTCCCTCCTCTCACCTCCCACCCCCCCACCCCTACCCTGCTCCGACATACACACCCCCTTGGCCAAGTGGATTTAATATACCCAATTACCATTATTGGCCTTGATTTCCTAAATACAGACTTATCAAGAGACTTGTTTCTAGAACAAACTAATCCATACATTATACATGCCATCATCCCAGAATTTTAGGACTTTTTTTAAAAGTTTGTTTATTTTTGAGAGAGATACAGACTGTGAGAGTGGGAGAGGGGCAGAGAGAGAGAGAAAATGAAAATGAATCCTAAGCAGGCTCCATGCTGTCCGCACAGAGCTCACCATGGGGCTTGATCTCACAAAACCGAGAGATCGTGACCTGAACTGAAACCAAGAGTTGGACACTTAACCAACTGAGCCACCCAGGTGCCCCAAGAATTTTAGGACTTTTAATGAAAGCTGTTTCAAGCTCCACTTGAGAATAAAACTGCAAAGAATTTTTGAAAACCAATGAGAATAGACTTGCCTTAAGACCCAAAACACAGCTATAAAAGAAATCTCTAGTACCAGAGAGTAGAATGGTGTTTCGCAGGCACTGGGCGGTGGGAGGAATAAGGAGAGGTTGGTAAAAAGATACAGAATTTCTGTTGTAAGATGAATAGGGTCTCTGGATCTAGTGTACCTAGCAGGGTGACTATAGTTGGTAACACTGTACGTATAATTGTAATTTACCAAGAGCCTGGAACTTATGTGTTCTCACCAAAGAAACCAACAAAGGTAAATACTGAGGCCAGAGCCCTGTTAATTAGCTCAGTGGTAGATGTCCTTCTAAAGCCTGTATGCCTATCAGAGCATCATGTCACACACTCTTACCTTACAATTAAGTCAATTATACCTCAATAAAACAAGAAAAAAAGGCATACCTATGTAGTAATTAGAATTAGAAGTAAAACACATTATCAGTGGACCTGAATTGTGTGTTGTACACATAGACATAGATATAGACATTTATGTGTCTATGTATGAATTTAAACTCTATTATTATTTTTAATGTTTATTTTTAAGAGAGAGAGACAGAGTGCAAGCTGGGGAGGGGCAGAAAAGAGGGAGACACAGAATCCGAAGCAGGCTTCAGGCTCCAAGCTGTAAGCACAGAGACAAAGCAGGGCTCGAACCCGCGAACTGTGAGATCATGACCTGAGCCGAAGTCAGACACTCAACTGACTGAGCCACCCAGGCGCCCCTAAACTCTAATTCTTAACTCTAATAATGGCTGCTCTTCAAATCAGCAATATGATAAAGGTTTGTTGGGAAAATTGTCCTTTTGGAAGTAAATGAATTGAACTATTTTGTAACGAATCTTTTTAAAAATTCCATATGGACCAAAGAGCTAAGGAAATCTATAAAATATTAGAAGAAAACAATAATTTTATAATCTTAGAAGAGGATATCCCTTCCCAAGCATGTTGCCAATGCCTGAGAAGAAATAAAAATTGACATATTTGGCCACTTGAAAAGTTTCAAATGCTACATGGTGGGGGGGGGGGGGAAGCAGCAAAAGACATTTAAAAATCAAAGAGTAGATTGAAAGAAAACACTTGCAATGCGATTCAGACAAACATTAAAAGAACTTGTATAAACAATAGGATTAAAAGCCCACAACCTGAAGAGAAAGGTAATCCAAGGCTAAAAAGCGGTCAAAAAGCACATGAAATCTACTGAAACTCACTAACATTCAAGACTATTCAGATTGAAAGACAGCATTTTTTTAAAAACCTCAGATTTGTAAAACTGTAAAATATTGATAACATCAAGTATTAAGCAAATATGGAGAAATAGACCTGTATCCTGCTGGTTAGCATATCTGAATGCCTTATGGATACAATTTGACAGTTTCTATTACGTTTTAAATGAATTTACCATCAACCAAGATACATTAAGGCATCTAATCTAAAGAGACACTTTATATACAGGGATTTTCACCACATTATAGTTATAATGTCAAAAAGAATGGGAACAGTGTAAGCCTCCTTCAGTGATAGCATGGTGCATTAAATTATGGTACCCTCATGCTATGAAATATAATAAAGGATGATGCAAAGCAAAAAATAAATGATAAAATTCTATATGAACTGACATGGAAAGATCACCAAGACCAACAATAATTTTTTTAAAAAAGCAGATTATAAAACCATCAGGCAATATATTTGCATTCTTATTTTTTATTTTTTTAATGTTTATTTTTGAGAGAGAGAGCGCGCGCGCAAGCAGGGAGGGACAGAGAGAAAGGGAGACGGAGAATCCAAGCAGGCTCCAGGCTCTGTGCCGTCAGCACAGAGCCCAACGCGGGGCTCAAACTCATGAAGAGTGAGGTCGCGGCCTGAACCAAAGTCAGACGCTTAACTGAGCCACTGGTTTGCCCTTGCATTTTTATTTTTTTTAATATTTAGGTGTAAATACACAGAAAAGAATCTTCAGGAATAGAAGTCACACTGCTTACAGAGATACCCAGGGGTAGGAGGAGAGTAAGACCTTATCTTTTTTTTTTTATACCATTTGAATCCTTTAAAATAAGAATATATTGGTTTCTATAAAATTTGTAAAGGAGCCACAGTATAAAGAGAAATTGTCCATATCATCACAGTAGTGGAAAAGAACACATTTCTGTAAGCCTAACTGAACAGACAGAAATTCAAATCAGAATTTGTAGGGTTTGAATAAACTGACTACATAGTTTAAGCCTCTGACATGACCTAGAATATTAGACAATTTTAAACTTAGCGCCTTACCCCACCACAGCACACACTGAAAATGTCAATAAATTAAAAATATCAGGCTCACTTCTTGACCCATAGGCAGTTTAAAAATACATGTTTAAAAGTTGAAATATTTTGGGGCACCTGGGTGGCTCAGTTGAGCCTCCAACTTCGGCTCAGGTCATGATCTTACAGTCCGTGGGTTCGAGCCCCGCGTCGGGCTCTGTGCTGACAGCTCAGAGCCTGGAGCCTGCTTCAGATCCTGTGACTCCCTCTCCTGTTCACACACACTCTCTCCCTCTCTCAAAAATAAATAAACATTTAAAAATTTTTTTCTTAATTGAAATATTTTAAGCTCCGTAAGTTAGGAATCCAGACATACCACAAACATACCAAAAGGCATTAAAGCATAGGCATAGAGAAAAGCCTAGAAAGATCCATCCCCAAGGTAATTATTTCTGGATGGTGAGGTTATGAGTTATGTTTAATTTTTATTGTATTTTTATATTCCCATATTCTTTATTTTGATTATCAGTTCACCGTCCCCTATGCCTTCCTTAATACTCAGAGGAGAGTCTGGTAATAATCAGCTTGCAAGTGAGTGAGGTGTGTTGAAGGCATGGCATAGGGAAGGTGAGAGAGAGCTGCTCTGAGGAACTAGAACAGGAGGTGGGGCTGGAGAGGGGTGGGAGGTAAGTTCATAATAAATTCCCACCCATAGGGGCGCCTGGTTAAGCCTCTGACTCTTGCTTTCGGCTCAGGTCATGATCTCACAGGTCATGAGATCAAGCCCCACATTGGGCCCTGTGCTGTCAGTGCAGAGCCTGCTTGGGATTCTCTCTCTTGCTCTCTGCCTGCCCCTCCTGTGAGCTCTCGCTCTCAAGATAAATAGATAAACTAAAAAGAAAGTAATGACGATAACTATGGTTATAGAATTTACACAGTATACCTATTATCACTTATTCTCTCCCTTTCCAGAAAATTCTCAGGAAAGGCTTTCTTGGTTTTTTTCACTCTCCAGAGAGGGATGATGGTTGTCGAGCTTGGGTCTTTAGGTTGAAGAGACCCCCAGGCCTCCTCTGGGCCCCTGCAAGGTTCCCGCTGGCTCTCAGGATTAGCACAGGCTTATGACTAGTTCGGGCGCTGCTGAACCAAAATCCTGTACTATTAAAATTGAAAATACTGTTCTGTCTAAAAATAATAGCAAGGGGAAGAGCTCTCTGTAGAGGGAACAAAGTTTGGGGATCGACTAGGTAATAGAATGGTCTGCTTTATTACGCTGGGTATATGGAGTGTGTCTGGTATGCACGTACAGTATTTTCTGGTGCACTCAGTTCTGCCCACCGAAAATAAATCCCATCAGACCATATGCCTTTATTTTCATTCCAATTCTATGAGCTCACAAAGATGCTCGTATGGATGAGGAGATGTTAAGACATTAAGAAATTTGTCTAGGCCCCCCCTTTGCCCCGGGTGGCTCAGGTGGCTAAGCGTCCGGCTCTTGGTTTTGACCTAGGTCATGATCTTGCTGTTCATGAGTTTGAGCCCCATGCTGGGCTCTGCTCTGGCAGTGCAGAGCCTTCTTGGGATTCTCTCTCTGCCCCTCTCCTTCTCATACTGTCTCTGTCTCTCTCAAAATGAATAAATAAATAAGTAAACTTAAAAAGAAGAAATTTGTCTAAGGTGACCCAGTAGATTTAAAACCAGAACATTAGGGGCGCCTGGGTGACTCAGTTGGTTGAGCGTCTGACTTCAGCTCAGGTCATGATCTCACGGTTTGTGGGTTCAAGCCCCGCATCGGGCCCTGTGCTGACAGCTCAGAGCCTGGAGCCTGTCTTCAGATTCTGTGTCTCCCTCTCTTTCTGCCCCTCCCCTACTCACTCTGTCTCTGTCTCTGTCTTTCTCTCTCTCTCTCTCTCTCAAAAATAAATAAAACATTAAAAAAATTTTTAACCGGAATGTTAGTCTCCGGGCCCCCAGAACCAAGTTCATCACATGACCCCACTGAGGAACATGTCCTCGGGGGAGGCAGAAACGATGCTAAGATCAGCAGGTGTCAGCATTGAACCCAGTGGCTCGCATCAGAGTGACCCCCTGCTTGAAGCTTTCTACCCACATCGTAGCCACCTGCACTGGCTTCAGATCAAAAGAGCTTTCGGTTAGAGGAGAAAATTCGGCAGCTCGAGCCCAGTTTCGGCTGAGAGACGAGAACAGGATGAAGCCTAGGGCTGCAGAGGAGCCTCGGGCTCCGTGGAGAGCCAGTGCCTGCGGAAGGTTCTGGTCTGAACACATAGATTAGAACCTGACACTCTGGAATGTGCCAGACACAGAAAATATTCTAAATGTTATGTCTGGTTGCTTTAAAATCTTATGTCTAACAGCAGGGCTAAGATTATTTTCTAACATTAAAAAAAATTAATATACTTACGTTTGCTATTCTTCCAAACTTGAAAGGTACCCGTGTAAGTGTATTAATGGAAGACGTAAGATATATATATGTATATATATATAACATACATATACTCATATATATATATACTCACTTCCATATCACTTTTTTTTAAACATTATTTATTATTGAGAGACAGAGAGAGATAGAGCATGAGCAGGGAAGAGGCAGAGAGAGGGGGAAACACAGAATCCGAAACAGGCTTCAGGCTCCAAGCTGTCAGCACAGAGCCTGACGCGAGGCTCGAATCCACAGACCATGAGATCATGACCTGAGCCGAAGTCGGAGGCTTAGCTGACTGAGCCCGTGTCACTCTGCATGTATCACTATTCCGTATGTAGCAGTGTGAGTGTGTGATCCATAGCATTCGACTGTCTATTGTATATGTATGTGGATATTATACGTATCATGTGAAGGTCAAAGATTTACTCTCTGTGGTGTTGTATCAGCGGCAGGAAAATTAAAGGGAAAAACTCGAAATTTTCAACCCCAGGAGAATGTTTGAAATCACTGAAGACGGGATATTGCATACACATTAAATATGGTGCGTTCAAAGAGCGGCACCTGGGTGGCTCTGTCAGTGAAGCATCCAACTCTGGCTCCCCAGGAGGTGTCAATCAGGAGGCCTTTTTCTCAGGGACCCCCACCCCCCTGCCCCAGGCAATGGCTTTCAAGGAAAGCAGGTCACATGGCAAGCTCTCTCTCTGGAAGGCCATTCCTGCTGTCCCCGGGGCTGCCCAAGCTGTCCGCTTAATCCTCTCATGGCTCCAGGCCATGGAGTACATAAACAGGAGGGGAAAGCCTCCCAGAGGAATCTGGGTGCCCAAATGGAACAATTTGTCTTCTGAAATTATTGTTTGAAGTTGTTTATGTCAGTTGCTGAGTTTCTGCTCTGGGCCTCGGGGACCTGTTGGTGATGGGGGGGAGGTTCCCTGCAGACGGGCAGCTCTGGGGACGGTGTGGCCTGGTGCTGACCTGTCATTCGACACAGGCCAGGGCACCCCAAGATTATCTGGTGCCCACTGCTTGCCGGGCACCGCTCTGAGCGTGTCGCATGCGCCCACTCAGTCCTAATGATCCCGTAGGGAGGCACTGTCGCCCCGCCTCCCCACCCCCAATCGCACACAGAAATGAAAGCACCTTGGAGGAAATTTCTTAAGATTCCATGACTAGTCAACGGAAAAGGTGGGATGTGAACTCCTGCACCCCCCCCCCCGACGTCAGAACCCATGTACTCAGCGGCTTCCCGTAAGCCCCAGACAGGCCAGGGCTGGCCTGAGCCATCTGACCTTCTCACACATCCCCCGAGAGAGCATGCAAATCATCATTCTGTCCCCTTAGTGACCCCAGTGACAGCGTAACCCCCCAGCCATCTCTGCTGGTCCCTCTGGTATCTTGTGCTCTTGTAACAGAAAAGCCTTCAGCTCACAAACCTGGCAGCTTTGTGAGGGAGAGAGAATGGCCTTTTGAGGCATGGATTCGTCGTCTTCAGATGTTTTGACAAACTGCGTGCGGTGCTTAGGGGGAAGCTGGCTTCCCAGGGTTTGCGTGAATGCACATCTTTCTAAAGCGGCTTTACAGCAAGCCAGGAGGCTCGATCGTTGAAATGACTAGATGGCAATGCTGAGTCGGACTCTCTGGATTTGAATATTCTCCTGGGTTTACCCTCCAGAAGCCTGTGCTAGAAGCTGGTCTGAATCAATGTCTGTCGATCTCCTTAAAGGAACTGGAGTCAAAATCTCCCTTAGGATTAAGAAAGAACAGAGCCTGCCTGGGGCCACTGAGGCTAGTCCAGTACCCTCCCCCCCCCCACCAACGTCCTCCCCCCCAGGTTCACCTTCTGCTCCCAGACCGTAAGGTGCTACATCAGTAATCTGGTCATCATCTTTGCCTCCTCTTCTCTGGATGTTTCCAGAAATAAATGGGTAGACACTTGGGCCTTTATCATTCTTGGTCACTGGGGCCACGTGGCCATGCATCAACATTTGGCCGAGGAACAGCCATCATTGGTACCTGGAGTCGGAAGGCAAGGGTCCGGGTGTGCTCAAGCATCAGAACGACACACTGAAGTTCATTCCTGGCTCTCCGCCTCATTTGGGAAACACGGCCAGCACAGGGGCGGGAACGGCGTAGGCAACCTGACGTAGGAGGCCATGTTCTCAAGAGCAGGTCAGGCCCACAAGTGGCTCAAGCAGCTCATTTGAAGGTTTGCTTTGTCCCAGAGTCTGGCAATGCCAGGTGGAAGAAAGAATCCTGTGGGTGGGCCACCCACTGGGCAAGAAGAGGAGAGGAAGGTTCTAGCTCTTGTGTATCCCACCGTATTGGCTTCCAGCTCTAGAGGGGACCTGGAACCCCCAGGGGGAGTCTTGGCCCCCTGCTCCCCCGTGTCCTTTGCCTGACAAAGGCCATGAAGGTAAAAATGGTGACGTCATGGATTGCACGTGAAGGTCAATCTAGCTGATCTTGGGTTAGGACTCAATAAGAGAAGTTCAGGGACTAAGTTATGGACATATCCTACTTAACTGCCCCTTTCTCGGGGACGACCCTCCAGCTGGCTGTGGCTGTGTTGTGTCCAGAGCTTGTGGTCTTTACGTGGCATTGTACGGAGGGGACACAACGTAAACAGCCACCCAAGATGCTTTACAAAACCTGCGTCGCCCAGGCTCCCGGCCAGGAACGTGTCAAGGTCATGCTCCGGTGATACTTTGGCCGCCTTACAACCTCTAGGTCTTCGCACCTGGGAATTCCGGCTGGTAAAACACAATCAAAAACCAGATGTCAACATTTTCCTTGCTGTGCTGACGGCTCTCTGCCACCACTGCCCCCCCCCCCCTTCCTCAGCGCTCCTCAACAGGCGACCTCTTTGTCTGCAAACAACAGAGAAGCAAATAGGAGAAATCTTGAACGAGCTGGAGCAAAAAGACGCACTTAGTAGAATGGTGCCTGGTGTCTCATGGGCCTCAGCCACAGAGATGTGGTTGCGACCTGAGAGAACCTCAGCAGGACCTGGGGACGGGCGTGCCTTCAGCCCCTCTCCCGGCTCCTGCCCTCACGCCAGTCTTTCTCCCACAGCCATTTTCCCAGCTCACGGTCCACCCCCAACACTCCTGAGTTTGCTCACTCTCGGTCCGATTTCCAAAATTCCAGAGGAAGATCCCCGTGTGCCTGGGTCGATGCCCATCCTTGGAACACAAGTTGTGATCTGGGAGCGAGGCGGCCCAGTGGGCAGCCTAGCTACGTAAAAACCACTTCCTTAGCAGATAGTTAGAAAGGCATTTCTTTTTAAGAACCAAGTGGCAAACAGTTCGGAAGATAATCAAAGGGAAGGCATCACTGGCTTCTGGTTTTTTCTTTTATTCCTCCACCAGCCAGTAACTTCAGTGTCAGTTTCTCCCTCTCTCATGAGGTGCATGGATAGACTTTAGGAAGTGAAAATGAACCCTTCCGGCACACACAGCAAATTAAGGGATACAGGCGTAACAACTTTATTTGTTTAAGTTTCCCAGGGGAAAGAACAGGAAAAGCCTTCTCTGGTTCCCAGGTAACATAGTTTCCTTTTCCCGGCAACCTCATGATTGTAATTATTTGCCTAATATCTTTCTGTTTTTCTCTTTCTCTTTCTTTTTCCCTAGGCTGCAAAATTTATATAGGCCAAGCTCATGACAGCTTTATTTACACCTGGATCTTTAGTGTCTAAAACCACGCCTAGACAGCGTATTAGGTGATCAGTAAATAATGAATGAAATCCATGAATGAATGGTGTTAGTGCACTTACCTGATCGCCCACTTCCCGGAGGAAAGCGTTACCCCTACCACGTTGGCTACCAGTAATCATAGTAACAACACTTTAATACTCCGACCCCTCCCTTTCTCTCTCGCTCTCTCCATCTTTCTTAATTTATCATCAGGATGGAGTAATTCTTCTTTTCCAGTTGTTTCTCACATCTTCCCTCTGTTCTCCATTCCCGCCACATGGAAGTGGATTTTCTGGCCTTACTAGTGGATCAGTCTTCACACCAGTCCTGTCTCCCCCATCCGTGTTAGCATGAAATCAGTCATCCTGAAATTGGGATGTTACCGTATTACTCTGCTGTTCGCAGCATGCCCATACTGCCTCTCTGTACAGGATGAAGTTCAAATACTTCACAGCATTTAAGGCCCTCTGTGCATGAATCCCCACCCCCTTTGCCGGTTTCATCTCTTACCAGTCCACGATAGGATCTCTTTCCTTGAGCAAGCCAGCATTCCGGGGGACAGTACAAAAATGGTGGGGCTCCATGCAAAATGGCAGCATGGCCCCCTTTGCTCAAAAACGATGGAAATGTCTGATGGTGACAGCACTGTGTTAAATTAGAGCACGGGGCCCTAATGAGCACAGACTCCGGCAGCATGGGTCATGTGGTCCTGAAGCTGCCCTTGGTCAGACACGCCATGTTTATCCTACATTCAAGTTTGTATGCGTCTCCTTTCCTTGGCCAGGAATGCCCTGTATCAACCACTGTACCCACATGATTCTCCCTTGAAAATGTAAAGGTCCAGTTATTCCACCCTGGGTAGCCTTCTGTGAATATTTATTCTTGAATCACCTGTTGCCCAACACTTTATTTATCTAACTCAAGTGTATGTGTGTGCCTTCTCTTTCCTGACTAGATTATTCATGCCTTTAAATACTTTGTAGCATCCTTGTCTACCGACGCTTCTGCAGAAAGCAAGGAACTGTTACTAATTACGTTGTACATAATATTAAGTTACTCTGTATCCTTGTCTGCCGACTCTTCAGCAGATAGCAAGGAACCGTGAAACACTTTCTGAGCGGCTAAGCAGGCAGATAGATGGATGAATGTGTAATCTCCAGACTAGCCTGGTGATCCTGAAACTTTCTGAAACTCTTCTAGTTCACATTTCCCTCTCCAGGGCCGCTCTAGGACCTCACATATCTAATTTCACAGGACCTATACTGTCTTGCTGTCCTTCCCTGCACTTTGAACAGAATGCTAAAAACTGTTTTTTTAATGTTTTGTTTATTTTTGAGAGAGAGAGAGAGAGCAGGAGAGGGTCAGAAAGAGAGGGAGACACAGAATCTGAAGCAGGCTCCAGGCTCTGAGCTAGCTGTCAGCACAGAGCCTGATGCGGGGCTCGAACCCACGAACCATGAGATCGTGACCGGAGCTGAAGCTGGAGGCTTAACTGACTGAGCCGCCCAGGCGGCCTGCTAAGAACTATGATAAGAAAGAAATAATATGATCTCATAGGGGAAACTCTAGAGGTTAAGAAAAAGCTCCAAGGTCTGAACTTGGAGACGTACAAAGACCCTCGTCGAAAATGGAGCCAAGTGTCATGAAATGTTAGCACCCCAAGGAGCCTCTGTGATCATCAGCTCATCTTTCTTTCTTTATGAAGGAAGAAACTTAAGCTTGGAGGTGAAGTGTCTTGACCAAGGTCACATAGTTACTTAGTGCGAGGAATAGGGCCTGGTCCCCTGAACTCTTGCATGACGTGCAAGGGACATCCCGCTGATTCATTGCAGCAGACAGAACTTGGAGTGACCTCCTAGTCACCACCTTTAGGTGCTTGGCCTGTATGCAGAGCAGACGTTGAATACAGATGCAGGTTATTTTTAAAATACAGTTCATTTTGGTTTTCTGTAAAATTCTGGACTTTGGTATCTGTCGTCCAATACACAAATTAAAGGATTTACGTTTAGACATGGGGCGTATCACACACGCGGAACATGGAGAAGTATAGAGGAGCGATCGTGGGTCTGATAGAGTCGCTCCTGTGGTTACTGAAGGGTGTGGTTGCTAGGCAGGGCACAGAAGATTCGATTCGTAGCCAGAGTCCATTGTCAGAGGGCGCTGCAGAGCCTGAGAGCCTACCACCATCTGCCCATGTGAAAGGAGGCTTCCCGTCTGCTGCTGTTGCTAAGAGATCTGGGCTCGGTCCTCGCCGGGATCGGGAGCTTTCCCAGGCTCTCCAGCCATCTCTGTCCTAGAGGTTCAAAGGACCCAGGTGGCTTGGGGGAGCAGGGTTCTTTCGGTGCAATGGCCCCATAATCCACCCCTCACTCCTTCCTCCTGTGTAGAATCGCTCCATCCTAAGCAATATCTCTTAAAAGATTTGAGCCTTTTTTTAAGATGGAAATTATAAAAATAACCTATTTAATTTGGAAGGGATTTAGGGATGATCCAACCCAATGATTTTTCAAACTCTGGTCCACAGAGTGCTGACATTTTATGAGAGAGAGACTCTCTTTTCATCGTCTGCCTCCGTGCTATTTTTTTCCCTTCGTGTAAGATTTCAGTTTAAAAAATGGTTCTGGTGTTTTGTTTTGTTTTAATATTTTTAATGTTTTATTTATTTTTGATAGAGACAGCGTGAGCAGGGGAGGGTCAGAGAGAGAGGGAGACACAGAATCTGAAGCAGGCTCCAGGCTCTGAGCTAGCTGTCAGCACAGAGCCCGACACGGGGCTCGAACCCACAACCATGAGATCATGGCCCAAGCTGAAGCCAGATGCTCAACCGACTGAGCCACCCAGGCGCCCCTTCTTTTGTTTTCTTAAAAGTTGAAAACACCTAATCTGATTTAGTCTGTTGTTCCCTTCATGGATAAGGAGGCTAGAACCCAGAAAGAAGAGTTCCTTGTGTTATTAACTTTGAAGTCATGTTGGGAGAAGACTTTTAGGTTCACTCCACAAAATCTGGGGAGTTAGTGTCACTGTCCCGCATCAGGGTGGAGTCATTGCTGGGAGGGACGTAGCACCTTGGAAGAGAGAGCTCGGCGATTCTGTGGATGGCGAATTCTATGGTTGCAACAGGGAGCACGCATCATTCACTCCCGTGCACCGTTTTGGGGATTGTTTTGTAATTATTTCTCCCCTTCAGAACACGAGTCTTGCTAAATATAAACATAAGTTATTTTAGGACTTTGATAAAATTTGAAATCAAATTAATTTATGACTCAAAAAAGGAATCTTAGGCCACATGTTCTGTGGTTCCTTTACAAAATATGATGGTACCTAGAGGGTCACAGAGGATATGGAGCCCAAGGGGAATTTGTTAAGAAGAAATGGAGGGTTTGGTAGGAACAGACCAACCATCAGTGGGGTGTAGGACAGAAGATCAATCAAATACAAATAATAGGTCTTATGAAGACAGCGTAACCATGGCAACAGGGGAGCAATAACGGGGAAGGGTGACGCTCTTAGCAATGGTGATTTATCACCAAAGAGAAGGACCAAACAGAAGGTTAACCCACAGGTCCCTGCATCTTCTTTGTGATTCATTGGATGACACTGTTTCTTGGGTCCATGGAATATTCTAGATGGAGGATCCTAAACAAGATGTAACAATCGCCAGAGAGTTGAGAAGCACCAAGATACCTAGTGTTGTTGTCTGGGGACAGTAATGTTGCTGGAAGCACTGGGATGTCCCCTCCACCCAATGGAGGCAAAAGCAGCCATTTTCCACCTTGAGTGAAAAGCAGGAGAGATTTTCGGCAGCTTTGCCAGTGAAGCCTAAATGAGCATATGGATGGGTAGTGACCCTCCATAGTAGAGGAGGGTACGTAGCTCCATCCGTCCCCCAGTTTTCTGCTTCCAAGTGATCGAAACAGTTGAGCAAATAGACTCATTCAGAAATTCTTAGAGCAGATCTTTTGTATGAAAATAAGTTTCATTTTGTTGCTTTTCTTTTTTTTTACTTTCCTTCCTGTTCATTCCTTTTTCCCTCCCTCCTTCTTTTCCTTTCTTCCCTCTTTCCCTCTCTCTTTTCCCCATCTTTCCTTCTATCTCTCCTTCCTTCTTTCCCTCCCTCCTTCCCTCCCTCTTCCCTTTTTCCTTCCTTCCTTCCATCCCTTTTTCTGTTCCTCTCTCCTTCCTTCCTTTCCTTCTTCCTTCCTCCAAATCACCTCCATATTGAGCCTAGGGAGACAGAGAGCTCTTGAAATGACTCAAAGCATACATAGCCTTTTGTAAATCCTGAGTCTTTGCCAGGATACTTGGCCTCTTACTCCCCTCTCGCAGCAGAACCTGGTGTGCCATGATTTAACACATTTCTCATCTTCTATTAAATACACATGAACTAATAATCTTTGCTAGAATAGGTAATTATATATACACACGCATGAATATTCTTCTCACAATAAAAAAACATTAAGCCTCTTTTCCTATGATCATTCCTTTTTTACTTCCTCTTTTTACCTTTCTTCCATTCTTGCTTTGTCTTCTTCTGTCTGCTTCTCTGGTCCCTAAAACCCTCAGTATGTTCAGAACCAACTCACCCCAATTTCATTGGATTAAACTGCCTCTACCTGTTACATGTAATCATTTGCATGAACAGTGCTACTCTCTTAATTTGATATTTTGCTTCTATTGCTAATGTGGGTAGAAGCTACTTTCCACTTTTTGGTCCTTTCAAACCCTGTTATTGGTGCCTGTTCTGAAGGCTTGGTTTGAGGAATTCAGGATTATGTAACTGGAGGATTCAGTCTCCCCAACTTGGCTCCTACACCCTATAAAGTAGATATTTACATCCAAGAAACCCAGCCTGCCACCAAACAAAAGAAAATTTTGAGGTCAGAATATAAAGAAAAAGCAGAAACAGATCCAGTGTTATGCAAGCATGTGTTATATGGCAAATACAGTACCTAAATTCCATTTGATAAAGAAATTATATCAAAATAATTCATTAACAGTCTGAAAAGTAATTAGAACCTTTTCTTTAAAAAAATTTTTAATATTTATTTGGGGGGGCGGGGGGAGAGAAAGAGGGAGACACAGAATCTGAAACAGACTCCAGGCTCTGAGCTGTCAGCACAGAGCCTGACTCAGGGCTCGAACCCACGAATGGTGAGATCATCACCTGAGCTGAAGTTGGATGCTCAACCAACTGAGCCACCCAGGTGTCTCAGTTACTGCCTTTTCTAATACTGTATACCAAAGCGTGAGGTTCTGCAAAGTCAAATGCAAAAACCAAAGCCATAAAATAAGAACATTTAAGCAAATCTATTACCTGGATACAGAGATCTTTCTAGGTATACACCAAAGATAGAATTCCTAAGAGTTTGTAAAAGGATTGCAAGTAGAAATATTAAATGCCAAAACCATTGCAAACAAAATTGAACGGCAAACTAAAACCAGGGGGAATTTACAACATAGATGACTATATTTAATGTGCTTTAAATATAAATAGCTCTGTAAGGAAAAAGTGAAAAAATGTGCAAAGAATGTTATCAGGCTATTCATATTTAAAAAAGATACTAAGAGTCAACAAGTCTATGGAAACGTGTTTGACTAATTAAGAAATAGAATGAGCTATTATTAGTTATCAGATTAGCCAAGATTTTTTTCTTCTTTAATAATATCATCTTCCATTGTTAACGAGGGTGTTGACCAAGAAGAAGAAGTTTGGACTAAAAGTGCGTATTTGGGGTCTTAGGAAAATTGTAATCCTGAAGACACAGAGAGGGAGCCAAACCCGAAAGTGTGCCCGACATTGTGAGCCGGGAGTAGGCTTCTGAAGGCAGAAACCGTAACGTTACATAACTTGTTTTGAAGGCATTATGATTGGTGCTGACAGAGTTAAACTGACACTCTACTGCAGGATTGGCTGTTCAGTGCACTATCTCAGTTCCAGTCCAAAGTCCTGTTGGAGGAGGTGGTGGACGTGCAATTGACAAGTTGCAATTGACAAAAGTCAAAAGCCCGTGGTGTTCCAGATGCTGGAACAGGAGATGTGCACAAGCCTCCTTGCTCTGTGTCCCCACCGTGTTCTGAAAGACTCTCTTGGCAGAGTGCTTACCTTCAGTTGGAATTTTCTTCAACAGGGTGTGGTGAAATGGGGACCCTCCTGTAGTCCTAGTGGGAATCCAAATTAATATATAATTTCTGGAGAAAATAAAACAATAAGTGTATAATTAAAGAGGGTTAAGCAGACACTGAAATATGATAAAATACGATGTGGCCATTAAACACGAGAATTTATCTACATACACACAAAAAGAATCCGAACCATATGTTGCCAGTGGAAAAGCAAAGTACAAAATGGTGTTAAAACAAGGCCCCATTTTTGCACATTACATTTGGTTGTTTCTCTTTCTCACACCTACTTTTTCCTCAGAATCTCTGGAAGATTTGTTAAAATATATTTCCAGTAGATCCCAGACCTGCTGAACTAGGATCTTCAGGAAAGGGACCAAACAATTGGTTGGTTTTTTTTAAGTCCCTAGGTGAGTCTTTTTTTTTTTTTTTTAATATAACACAATTTATTTTTTTAACATATGCAATTATTTTCCGTCATTTACAATACAGTAGTTACAATGACACTCCAAACAGAAAAGCAAAGTAAAAAATCAAAACCCCCACTTCTATTTCCTGTAATTAGGCTTATACAGAAATTAATAGGTTAAGTACCAACTAGTTAATCACCTAATTT